>ML780380.1:115610-164878 GCA_009831015.1 Picea engelmannii
GAAGATCCTTCTAGAAGAGGAAGCTTCTATTAGGTCTTCTTACATCTGCCTTATTCTATTTTATTGAAAGGTCTTATTAATATTGACCTTTATTACATCCGAATACATTGATCTACCTATGTGCGGGTTAGGACCTTAACAAACATCTTTCCATGGAGTTGGTAGTGAGGTTCTGTCAAACCACATTCATTTCTTGACCAATAATTCTCCTTGCTTGAATAACTGCTCCAGGATCTCAGGCTTCATCCTTCATCAACAATACTAGTGCTCCCCTATCTGAGCAAGCCTAGTTACTTCGACTATCACCTCCTCTGTCAATTACACCATTTTCCCCACCACTTCGGTCTTGATTTCTCTGAAATTTATGACAAATCCGAGTGCCACGTCATCTCCATACCCTTGTATGTTGCGTAAGCACTCCATCTAGCCTCCTTGCTAAAAAATTCCTCCAATGTTCTCATATTCCTCCAAAAATAGCATATCTATAGGTTCCTTGTGGTTCAGTGAGCCCCCCATTCTTCCTACTCAAAGCTCATGAAAAACTATGGCTGAAAAATGGAATGAACAATCTGAAGGGTGGATATTTCAAACTGTGGAAGGGAATGATGGTGTGATGGGGTAATTATGTCATAGGTTGGGTGATTATGAGTGTGTCACAGGGCAATAAGCAATGCAATAAGGCTGTGAAATTCTAATCAATTCCTATTCATTACACATTTTCAGGAGACACACCTTCTGATTAACCATACGTGGTTGTGATGGCCCATACCTTCGTTGTGCTAGATTATTGGCCCTATGGGACATATATGATCCTCTTCGGCATCGAGAGTTGCAGTGCTAGTATAGAGTTGCAACAATGGTGCTCTTGAGTTATATCAGTTTTCAGAGTTGCAACAATGTTCGGAGTTGGAGTAATGTTCAAAGTTGTAGAAATGTGCTAAGAGAAACAAAATTCTATAGTTGCAACAACATTGCTCAGAGTTGCAACAATGTGTTGGCCAAAACATGTAGCTTGATATGGTGTCACAACAAGAATCATGTTTATCTGAATTGGTTGTTGGTACTTCAACAATAGAGTTGCAACGTTGAAATTTAGAGTTGCAGTGTCAGCATTTAGAGTTGCAACAACAAAATTCTAGATTTGTTGCACCAAGGTTATAGAATGAAGTTGCAACAACAACATTCTCCTCCCCCACATATCCTGAAAATAATTTATTAGTAAAAAAACTTACGACCAGAAGGATCCTGACATAACCATCACGAAACCGTGAAGTGCCATTCTCTTTTTTTATAACATGTCATGTGCCAACATAGGTTGATTTTCATAAAACATGTCCCTGGTTATGCCCCTAATGGTTTTCATACATGTTTTTTTTTAACAGGAATGAATCATTAAGAAAGGGTTCCCCCCCTGTTAACAAAATCCAGATCATTGTCGAGCCATCCACTAGCGATCCTCTTTAAAAAGGATTCCTTGAATAGGGTTCTATGATATAACTAAAGCTTGTGTCCATTTTCCATCAGAGGGGTTCTCTCTCTATCAATGGTATGAATTTTGATGGCCTTGTTATCATATACAATATCAATATCATAAGGCTAGAGCCATCAAGTGTGGAACTTCCCTATAAAATATTTGAAGTTGGAGTCAAATAACAAGGCCCAGTCTCTAGATTTAAATTTGTTATTTTTTATGAAGTTTTCATGCCACTGATCTCTTTGATATTGTATTACTGCTATTTGGTGCGAGGAATTCTGGAGAAGTTCATCCAGTTCATTGATATAGAGGAGTTTTTGCTTATGAGCTTTATATAAGTAAATTCCAAGCTGTACAATTGTTATAAGTGTCTTGATATTTGTTTCAATCGGTGATAATACTCTCTTTTCCTACACCAATTCATATGGGGTGCAACCAATAGTAGTCCTCCATGTTTTCTAGTAGGCGCATAAATATTCAGGGAGTTTGTCTTCCCATTCCTTGAGGTGTAGTGTTATAGTGTTAATTGTCACCAATGAAGCATTGATGCTATTGTTGGCATAATCCCTATCCTACTTACAAACAAATCTTCCCCATACCTCCTTGATTCCTTCTAAAAAACATTTTTTTGGAGGATGTACATGCCCTCACAGTTATGCAACTCGTGTATATGAAGACTACTCAAGGGACAATCATGTACATGATAATAAATTCCAAAAAAATATACAATTATGCCCAATTAAATGTTGAGTTATGGGTGTGGTTAGTTTCCTAACTCCTTTTACCCATACTCAACCATCTCTAACCAACTAGAGACTGCATAAAAGGATCATTTTCCTAAAGGATAAAAGTAATGATACTTTTCACATTAAAGAAAAAACCTATTTGGATATCCCCGTTGAGTATGTAAGCCCACACATATCCATGTTTCTGTCGTTTTTTTACTTGAAAACCCTTGTTTCCAACCTCCTTCTGATCACCAACCTATCTAACCAAGAGTCTCCCATATATTCTCTTTGGTCCGTCGTGAATTCATAGTCAAAGTCAATCCTTATAACATGAGCCAGGTGGAGGAATCCAAGATCTCATTCGACAGGGAAACAGTACATCAAACAGGTAAAATCTATAACTACCTAATTGTTGTTCATCAATAATACAAAAACTCATTCCTTCGAAGTGTATTTTTTAAATATAAAATTAGTTTATATATGCTTCATATAATACTAATTTCTTTGATTTTTCCGTCATTTTTCATAGGACTAACGGGTAGTTATTAGTATAACTACCTCTCTGTATAGGTATGCTTATTTAAGGTTCTTTCAGGTTACATAGGAACCATTGGAAAAGAGAAAAGAGGCTTTGAAAATTGAGAACGACATCAACCACTGGACTCCTGGTGAGTTAATATTTATCTTTCTCCTAATAGTTATTTATTTCATTTGAATTAGGTTATAATATCTCTGTTAAGTATTCTTTATCTAATTTTTTTCTTGTACAGTCATTGGTACACTGCAATAAGCCACTATTATAGGGGAGGTTTCCCCAAAAGTAGAACTAGTGACCATACTGGGGACTTAATATCCTGTGTGGTTCAATATAGGGTGCTTTCATGGATTTTCTTTGGTTTTGTTGATTTCTTGTTGATTTGACTGTAGAGTTCAATTTTTTAGAAACCTAGACATTTATTTTTAGTCCTTGAATCCAGTCTTTTTCTTGAATTTTCTTGAAATTATGGATGTTGTATGCGTTGTTATTTAATAACAATAACCTACATATGTGGTTTGTAAGAGGGAACAATGCATACATATGCAACTTTCCTTGGTGACATATGTGTACAAGTCTTATAAAGAGGGGTTTCTGTCTTTTTTCTTGGTCAAGGTCTTGTCTTGGTCTTTGAGGGTCCTCCTGGGATTTATTGGTTTTTGTGTATGTCCTTAGCAGTCTCAGAATTAAATATTGGTTTATAAAACTAAAACAAAAAAAACGTTGTTTGATGCTTCTATTATTCTGAGTCATTATTGGATTTTCATTTTGGTTTCCATTATTTTTTGGCTTTCTTTTGATCTCTCTGTTGCATTTTGTGTTTTGGGATTTAAACCTAATTTTTCCAAGTTTTTCTAATTGTATACACTCTTTCCTTTGAAAAAATAAGCATACATATTCTACCTTTATATAGGAGTTAAGTGTGTACACACAAGCTTAAAAATGCACGTACATGTGCACTTAAAAACACACAAGTGTTGGTGGATATATGTGCCCTATAGAAGGATAAGACACGCAGATATGCTCCTGTAGAAGGAAAAGGTGCGTACAAAGCTCAAAAGCACTCCCTAAAGTGATTAAGGGTGCATACATAAGCTTATATATGCAACCTACAAGGGATACAGTCGCGTACATCTCTAGAAAAGTGACTTTTTTGCTTGTTTTTCAACCTTTTTTAAGCCATGTTTTGGCTTGTTTGGGGGTATTTTTTCAGGGATTTTCATTCTAAAACTTTTTGTGGCCTATAGTGTTGATGAATGAAACTATGTGAGACATTCTCCAGATTACAAACCTATGAGGTGTGGATCATTTTAGCTATGAGAATCCTTTCTCTCAGCTTACAAACCTAAGAGAAATCCTCTAAGAAGGGTCAGTGGTTCCTGCCTGGGACAGAGCTAGGAATGTAGAGATGACCTCCTCCATGAAGAGGGTGAGAAGAAATATAGATGATTATCCATTAGGAAAAGCGGTCTAATGAGTTGGAAGTGCCTATGGCTAAGCACAAGATGGATGTGTGAAATCCCAAAAGTGTTGGCCACATCGTCATGTGAACATAAATGAAGATGATGTGATGGCCTCCTCTGAGCAACAGAGTTGACGAGAAAACTCTAGATGATTCTCCTGTGTGAGGCAATGGGAATAGAGATCTGTAGAGTGGATGTGCCTGTGGATGAGCACATGTGAACGTATGTAGATCTGGTTCTTCTGTGTAATGCAGTGAGCCAGATCTATGACATCCCTATGGATATGCCCCTGGTAGGCTGTATCAGATCCTTTGTTATATGTTGTTCAAGAGTCAAACCTTCCTGTAACCCTAATTGTTATATAAAGGGTACAGGTCGGCCCCACCTTAATGTGATTAATAATAAATGAAAAAGATACTTAATAGTTTTAATATTAATTATAATAATAATAATAAATAAATCATAATTGACTTAGAGAGGTCGGCCCTGTTGAGCCAATAGATTCCTTTGTTGATTGGTCAAGTCTAATATAAGTAAGGCGTGATTCCCCATTGTGGAATCACATCTTCCTTGTGTGTTTGGAAATTGCAACAAATACATCTCTTGGTAAAATGTGCGCACCTCTCTTGGGCGCTAGTCTTATAAGGATTAAGCATCCTCTTATGTGCTAAGTCTTTCTTGTTGGTGAAGGTCTTTCTCTTGAATATTATAGCAAAGGATTTGCCTGGGTTTTCTTCCCTTGTTGAGAAGGGTTTCCCAGGATACTTCTTGTTTTCTTATGCATAGTGTTTCTTCTTGTGATCTTGGTTGTTGCAACATTATTGTTTATGGTTAAGTGAAATGAAAAAATGGAATGAACTTCATGCTTAACCTAGCTTATGAAAAATCAACATGGTATCAGAGCATAGATATTGAATATCCCATTGCACAAGCATTTTCCAGCTCCTTCTCTCACTCATCTGTAGAAACCGTACGACCCTCCTAGGGTTTCCAAAAATTCCATACATCCTCCTCTCCTGAGAAATTTAACCACTCAAAACTTGGATGCTGGAGATGAAAAAGACATAAAAGGATACAACCTCCTTCAGCCCACCTCCAACAAGTCTCAGATCAAAATTTTGGGTACTTTGAATTTTTAGCCCTAAGGGTTTCTAGGGTTTCACCAAAATTCTGCAGAAAATCCTAAAGTACATTTCTGCAAACTTCTTGAAGAATATCCTCAGCTTACCAGGGGTACCATATCTATCAAGGCTTATTGTTGGTAGTCATAATCCTAACAAAACCTAAAAGTGCTAGCCTAGCCTAGCCGTTAGGTTTTCTAGCCTAGTTGACAAGGGTTTGTGAAGATGAGCAAAATCATGATGGGAAGCAAGCTTAGCACAAGACTCCAAAACAATGAAGACATCAACATCTCAACACTTTGACTCAGGTATGGTTCCTATAAATGAAAATACTTGGTTAATTGATAGTGGTGCCTCCAAACACATGACTGGTATTAGAAATCATCTAACACACTTCATTGAGAAAGAGACACATCTACATGTTGTTCTTGGAGATGATGTCAAATATAATGTAAGAGGAGTTGGAACTTCCACCTTCCAACTAGATTCATATATGCATCTTAAACTAGAGGAAGTTCTATATGTACCCGGAATGAAGAGAAACCTTGTCTCTATTTCAGCCTTGGAAGACAAAGGTTACAAAATCACTTTCTTAGAAGGAAGAGTCCTTGCATGGAACAAAGAATCTCATATAAGCTCTTCCAAAGTAATTGGTGTCAGAGAAAACAATTTGTACAAGTTGACCATCAAACCAATTCAAGCCTTACTACATGACACTATCATCTTGAGTGAGTTATGGCATATACGACTTGCTCACATTCATTATAGAGCTCTTCCAACTCTAGGGAAAATGGTAACAGGTCTACCAGAGATCTAATCTAGCAGGTGTTTTCAAAGGTTGTGCCCTTGGAAAAAATGTTAAAGGATCCTTTCCTAGCAGTGACAACAGATCCAAATAAATCTTGGAATTGATACATTTAGATGTATGTGGACCAATGATGGTTGCATCCTTGAATGGATAATTATACTATGTACTCTTCATAGATGATCACTCCAGGAAAACTTGGATTTACTTTCTGAAGAACAAATATGGAGTCCTTGCCAAATTTCAATAATTCAAAGCTCAGGTTGAAAACCTTACCTGAAGAAAAATCAAAGTATTAAGATCAAACAATGGAGGTGAATACACCTTAAAAGAATTCAACAGTTTTTGTATTGAAGCAGGAATCAAGAGGGATTTCACAGTTTCTTATAACCCTCAACAAAATGGGGTTGCTGAAAGGAAAAATAGAACTATCATTGAGGCAACTAAAGCAATGATACATGATCAGAGTCTACCTATGACTCTATGGGCAGAAACATGTATGACAAAAGTATATGTTCAAAAACATAGTCCTCATCAGATCCTGAAGAATATTACTCTAGAAGAAGATTTCACCAAAGTAAAACCTGATATCATACACTTCGGAATATTTGGATGTACAGTGTACCTTCATGTACCTAAATAAAATAGATCCAAACTAGAACGTTCAGGAAGAAAGGGTACATTTGTAGGATACAATGAATCGTCAAAAGAATACCAAATCTACATCCCATGTCAGAGACAAATTGAATTAAGCAAAGACATTACCTTTGAAGAAGAAGTAGCTTTCCAGCCATCCAGAGAGGCTCAGATGGAAATTGACAGCGAAACAATACCTTCTCCCCCTTCAACAGTTCAGGGGGAGACAAATATCATTACAAATGAGTCAAAATCTCCAGTTGATCAAGTTTCTCCAGCAGATTCTGATGCCCCAATCAACCGACCCAGAAATGTCACACCTGGAAATAAGAGACCTTCTTGGGCTCATCCAACCTTAGAAGAAGCAGAAGGACATAAGGCTCCACAAGGAGCAGTCCGAGAAAGCAAGAGACCAAAGAGATTCTCAAGCTACCTTTCAACCATGTCCCACATCATTGATTCAGAGCCATTCGGTCATGGAGAAGTTGCATGTGAACAAGTTTGGCAAGATACCATGACTGAAGAATACCAATCTATATTAAAAAATGATGTATGGGATGTTGTTCCAAGACTAGAGGGAAAGTCTGTAGTGACTTCCAAATGGATTTACAAAATCAAACATGTTGCCGATGGAAGCATTGAAAAATACAAAGCAAGATTCGTGGCTAGAGGGTTTTCACAAATAGAGGGAGTTGACTATGATGAGACATTTGCACCAGTAGCCAGATATGCCTCCATCTGATCTATCATTGCACTAGTTTCTTCCATGGGTTGGAAGCTACATCAGATGGATGTAAAGACAACTTTTCTCAATGGTGAAATTGAGGAAGAAGTTTATATTGAGAAGCCAAAAGGTTTCATTATGCACAACAAAAAATATCATGTATGTAGGTTGAACAAAGCCCCATATGGATTAAAACAAGCACCATGTTCTTGGTACGAGAAAATGGATGGATTTCCGATGATTTTGGGGTTCAACAAAAGTATAGCTGACCCAAACTTGTATTATCACATTGATGGCAATGAGTGTCTGATATTAGTCCTATATGTGGATGACCTTTTCCTCATCGGTTTAGAAAGACTCATTGCAAAATGAAAACAAGCCATGACTGCCAAATATGAAATGAAGGATTTGGGCCTAATGCATTATTTCTTGGGACTAGAAGTATGGCAGAGAAAATATGAGATTTTCCTAAGTCAAGGAAAATATACTATGGAGATACTAAAGAAGTTCAAAATGACAGATTGCAAATCCATGCCTACTCCAATGGTAATGGCTTTAAAGAAAATGAGTGACACTAATTCAGGAGACATAGACTCACATTTATATTGACAACTTGTTGGATATTTGATGTATTTGGTTAACACCGGACCATACATTTTCTATGCAGTAAATGTGCTTAGGCAGTTTATGAGCCAACCAAAACAAACACACTGGATAGCTGCAAAACATGTATTGAGATACTTACAAGGCACAATTGGTTATGGCCTGAGATATGCAACCAATGCAGACTTAATCTTGGAAGGTTATGCCGATGCAGATTGGGAAGGAAGTGTAGTAGACAGAAAGAGCACTTTAGGTTGCTTCTTCACCTTAGGATCAGCCATGGTTTCCTGGTGTAGCAGAAAACAAAGCTCTGTAGCCATAAGTACAGTAGAGGCAGAGTACATTGCACTGAGTATAGCATTTCATGAAGTTGTATGGCTTCGAATACTTTTGACAGACTTGATCGATCATGAAATAAATCTGACAACTATTCATTGTGACAACCAGAGTTGTGTAAAGATCTTCGAGAACCCAGTGTTTCATGACAAATCAAAACACATTGAAATCAAGTATCACTATATCAGAGACATGGTGCAGAGGAAGACAATACATGTACACTACCTATCTACTCATGAAAAAATTGCAGATATATTCACTAAACCACTTGCCAGGACAAAGTTTGAGTATTTCCATGAGAGACTTGGCCTGATGGAAAATGCCTCCCTAGCTGAGAGGGAGTGTTGATGAATGAAACTATGTGAGAAATTCTCCATCTTACAAACCTGTGAGGTGTGGATCATTGCATCTATGAGAATCCTTTCTCTTAGCTTACAAACCTGAGCGAAATCCCCTAAGAAGGGTTCATGGTTCCTGCCTGGGACAAAGCTAGGAATGTAGAGATGACCTCATCCATGAAGAGAGTGAGAAGAAATCTAGATGATTATCCAGTAGGCAAAGCGATCTAATGAGTTGGAAGTGCTCGTGGCTGAGCACAAGGTGAACATGTGAAATCCCAAAAGTGTCAAGCAGATCATCATGTGAACATAAATGAAGATGATGTGATGGCCTCCTATGAGTAGCAGAGTTGACGAGAAAACTCCAGATGATTCTCTTGTGTGAGGAAGTGGGAATAGAGATCTGTAGAGTGGATGTGCATGTGGATGAGCACATGTGAACATATGTAGATCTGGTTCTTCTATGTAATGCAGTGAGCTAGAGATATGACATCCCTATCGATGTTCCCCTAGTAGGGTGTATCAGATCCTTTTCTATATGTATTTCAAGAGTTAGACCTGCCTGTAACCCTAATTGTTATATAAAGGGTACATGTCGGCCCCACCTTAATGTGATTAATAATAAATGCAAAAGATAATTAATATTGTTAATAATAATTATAATAATAATAATAATAAATAAATCATAATTGACTTAGAGAGGTTGGCCCTGTTGAGCCAATAGATGCCTTTGTTGATTGGTCAAGTCTAATATAAGTAAGGCATGATTCCCCATTGTGGAATCACATCTTCCTTGTGTGATTGGAAATTACAACAAATACATCTCTTGGTAAAAGGTGCACACCTCTCTTGGGTGCTAGTATTCTAAGGATTAAGCACCCTCTTGTGTGCTAAGTCTTTCTTGTTGGTGAAGGTCTTTCTCTTGAATATTATAGAAAAGGATTTGGCTAGGTTTTCTTCCCTTGTTGAGAAGGGTTTCCCAGGATACTTGTTGTGTTCTTGTGCATGGTGTTTCTTCTTGTGATCTTGGTTGCTGCAACATTATTGTTTATTTAAGTGAAATGCAAAAATGGAATGAACTTCATGCTTAACCTAGATTATGAAAAATCAACATATAGGAGGTTGGTAAGACTTTAAATTTGAATGGAAAACCGAGTTTTTTTATCCTTATTTGGCTCCCTTTTCTCCCTTGGATTGCATAACTTTTAGACTAGTCTTGTTCTCAAGATATCGGTTTTCGAGTCGATGCTACGGTTATTTTTGAAACTTGAGTTTGTATTTGAGTTCGAGGATTTTCTTTGGTGCTCTCCTTGGATTTTTCAAACATAAAAAAACAAAATTATTTCTTTTATTATATATATATATATATATATATATATATATATATATATATTTGGTAGAAATAAGAAGAAAATGAAAAAAACCCAGTTTTTTGCTAGTTAGGTCTTTTTTTTTCTATTGCATTGTTTTTCTTCATATTTGAAAAATAAAAAGATATTAGCAAAGGATTTTTATTTATTCTCAAAATAATTTCAAAGGAAAATAAATAAAGAACATATTTTTTTTCTTCTTTTGCTTTTCTCAAATGGTTGCATTGTGCATTTTGCATCAGAAAGAGAAAAGATTGCATTTCAAGGTTTGAAAGATTGTTCATGCATTTTTCTTTTTTGAAACCTTTTTCATTGAAGAATTAGTGTAAATTTTTATTTGTCAATGTTCTTATAAGTTTCATTTTTTCCATTGTCTCAAATAACATTAGTTTCACTTTTGTACCCTTCGAGTAAAAAACAACCACTAAAATGAACGCTAAATTTAAAATTTACTAGACTTTGTTTCTAGGGTTCATTAACAAGTTTAGGGTTAGGGCCTTGGATTAAGATTGGAGAGGTAACTATCCAAGGCCGGTAAAAAAACATAGGATTATAATATAGGGAGAATAAAATCAAACTATCTTATAAGTATAGACAAGAGACTCCTCTAATACAAAAGTTAAAAATGAGGTCGCATAAGGAAGAGCCAAGGAGAAGAGATCGTACTTTGGGAGTTTTGTTAGTGTCTTTCCCTCCCTGAGAGGTGACACTTCTAGAACTTTGGGATTTTCTACCCTTCCCACACATTTGATCTCGACTATCGACTATACCCCCCGAGACGCTAATTGTGATTTGGTGTCCTTAGTTTATTTTCCTAGGTATCACAGAGGTGACTGTAGGGGGTTTCCCATGGTACATGAGGTAGACCTCGTATCATGCTATCAATACCCCTGGAGGGTGCTCCGAGAATCAAGGGTTACTTGCACTGGGTAGGGATGGTAAGTGGAGGTTGGGGTAACTACTTCTCACTCCTTTGTTCATCGGTCTTAGGACTTGATCAACCCATGTCGGTTTCTAGAAGGTCCCTTTCCACTTTTCATTGCTTTAGACTCGGGACCTTATCCATCTAGGATGAAGTTTTGAAGAAGTTTTTTGTTTACAATGCTTCTCTTAGGAATTTTTAGTGGAGTGTTTCTTTGTGTAGTTGGCCTTAGGTTGTGTTTGTATAACTATTTTTGGATTGTTGATTCAAGGTGTTCTACCAATCGCTTTGTTGGTCAGGAATGACCCATATTCTTTCTATTGAAAGTGTGGAGCCTCCTCCTAAAAGGAATAGGTTTTTATACCATTGATTTTCCAGAGTTAGTTTGTGAGAATTTTTCACATGTGAAAAATCCCTCAAGGCACTAACCTGTGTGTAAGAAATTCATTGCCAAAGTTCTTGGGGATACCAACCGGTACCCCTTACCAAGGGGATTCTTGTGCTTTTCCTTTCTTTGGAAATGTTGGTGCCCCCTTGATGGCCACTTTGAACATTCTTGGGTTGAATGTAGGAATATTGGTTTGGTTTTGAACCACTCTAAATGTCTCAAATTCTATTGATGCTTCTCATATAAGCACCTTATTTCATGGGCATCGAATGGATGTAGATCATTTACCTTATACATCCGTGAAGTCTACTTCTCCTCTTTCTCCCTCTTCTGGTGAAAGTATAGCTACTAGTAGTCAGAAGTATAAAAGGAATAGGAAGAGGAAGCATAAGAAGAAGAATTTACCAACCTCTACTAGTCATGTTGGATACATGCCACCAACCTTTGCAAGTCATGCTGGGGGTAGAGCCCAGTCCCTGCAAGTCATACTGGAGTCTAGTTACTAGTATTTGCAAGTAATGATGGGAACAAGAAACCATCCTTTGCAAGTCATGTTGGAGATATGTTAACAACCTCTTTGAATCATGTTGGAGACCTACACCTAACCTTTTCTATTCATGTTGGGGGAAAGCGACTAGCCTATGTTAGTCATGATGGGAGCACACATTTAGTCACTGCGATTCATACTAAAATCAAGTCACCGACCTCTGCGAATCATGTTGGATACCTGCACCTAACCCCTTCTGGTCATGTTGGAAATATGTCAACAACCTCTATGAGTCATGTTGAATTCAAGCAACTAGCCATTGCAAGTAATGTTGGGAGAAAATTTTTAGTCAATGGTAGTCATATCGAAAAAATGTCACCAACCTTTGCAAGTCATGTTGGAGACCAACATCTAGCCACTGCAATTCATGTTAGGGGGAACCCACCAGTCATTTCAAGTCATGTTGGGGGCATTGATATTATTAAGAAGCCTTGACGAATAGGACGTAATCACAGGTTCCCTTGTAAGCTTTGCAAGGGATATCACTTTACTCATATTTTCCCTGCTATTTATGCGGTACAAAGAGTGTGGTCCTTGTCTGAAGGCCCTTCTAGTTTTGATTCGTCTTCGGTTTCCAAATAACCTATTCAATCATTGGTTGATGAAGTGGTCATCCTGATGGAATCTTCAACTTATATAATCACCTTACTCATCTATGCCTTGCTATTTATGTGGTATGAAGAGTGTGGTCCTTGTCTGAAGGCTCTTCTAGTTTTGAGTCATCTTTGGTTTCCCAACATCCTTTTCAATAATTGGTTGATGAAGTGGTCATCATGATACAATCTTTGGCTTATCCCACTCTTCTTTTTGGGTAATGCATCTTTTGACCATGTTGTCTCATAGCCTTTTCAACCATTGGTTGAGTAAGTGGTCACGTCGATGCAATATTTGACTAATCCCACTCTTCTTGTGGGGAGTGGTGTTTCTTTTGAATATGTCTTTAGAATTTCTAGGGGGAATTCCACTCTCTTCGAGTATGATCCCTCCAAGTCCTAGGCTAGTTTCCTTTTATTGGAATAATCGTGTTGAGCCTCCCCTTCCTTATTCTACACCTTTCCAGATAATGGTTAAATTGAATTAAAAATGCATTTTCCATAGTATTGTAGATGAAGGATCCTATGCAAGTATTTTATCTTCCCCAGCTTAGAAATATTTGGGTTCTCCCAAGTTTGTGTCAGCTACCACTGAGTTGTTGGCTATCGACAAAAGACCTAGTGAATATTTGAGGATTCTTCCTCAGTTGCCTATCACGTTAGGTGGGAATACTCTCCTAGTCAATATGTTAGTGGTTCCATGCCCTTTAGACTTTAATATGATCCTTGGGCGTGATTATGTTTATGCTATGAATGTTTTGGTGTATACGCTCTTTTGTGTGATGCATTTTCCTCACGATGGAAGCATTTTCACTATTGATCAACTTTCATCTAATAATCACCATCCTAATTCGACTTTGGCCTAGGTTACCCCTTGGTATGTTCCTAGTGTTTGAGTTGATTCTTCCCCACCATGGGTGAATTATTTGTTGTCTTATCCTCGGTGTTCAATTGCTTCTAAGATGGGATCTTTACAATCATGTTTTCCTTCTCGAGACAATGTCTCAGCAATTTATCATGTGTTGCATCAAATGGGGAACGTGATCCTTTGGTTTCCCCTTTTGGATAAAGTAATATGACGTTTCCTCTTGATTATAATCTTACTTCTTGTGAGACCTCGAGTCCTGGTATTGATGAGTCTTTGAGTCCTAGTTTACATGGTTTTTTGGATGTTGAATTTCCTCCGAATGAGGCTATCCTTGAAGATATGATGATGGATTTTTACATCTTCATGAACTGGAATATTTACAGGTTTGTTACAAAAGAAACCCCTGGCCTAAGCCCAGTAATGGGCTCTACTTTGAGAAATACTACACATAAGTCGTAAGGTTTTGCGGTGCTCTGTATATATTGTACTTTTAGGGTTTCTTGTTTTCAAGTTCCATATTCCATAACACATGTTATTATCATAGGTTGATATATTGGATTTATAAAATTACAGGTAAGTGTTGTTGGTCTTATATATAGGAATTTGGAGATGTTTTATTTGGTACATTTTTGTCGTTTCAATTCATTCTGATACGTAATGATCTCAAAAATGACATATAGGTTAGATTTTCCCCTTCATGCATTTTTGCATTATATGTTTCTTGGTTCATTTTTCCTTAGAATTGACCCCACTGAGTTGGGACATGAAACCTCCTTTATTGTTTAGAAGTGTTGTAATTCATGTGGTAGAGCCTACCATTCATGGGTGCCCTATTTAGAACCTTGTTTGTAGTTTGGCACCCATTCTTAAGTACTTTCATAGGCTTGGGATCCCGATTTAGTCATGCCATGAGTTTATGTTGAAGCCTCATATATTCTTCTCAACATTATTCTACCTAATACCCCATGGGGATCCCTCATTTATGTGTTAATTTGTGTTACTGCATTGCATTTTGTTGCTTGCACTTTTGAGCCTAGTGTCAGTTTCAGCTTGCTATTGTTTAGCCTCTTGCTTATGCATTATCATCAGTTTTTATCCTTGCAATATTTTATTTTATGGCTTGAAACCTATATCCTTGGAGGAAACATTCCCTCAATTTTCCATATACTGCACGTGCTTCCTTCCATTGCACATAGGTATGTTCCTTGTGCTTGGAGATGGTTTTATTTCTCGTGACACTTGTTTCCTCCATCTATTTTAGCATTCTTTTACTCTTTTCAAGATTTATAATATGAAAAAGACAAAAAAGTAAATAACTAAAAAAAGAGCATGGGAATGAGTCTTCTTTAACATTATTGACAACAGTCAAGTCACCTATGAACAAAGCACAAATTTTTGAGTCTAGCCTCAATAATTTGGGTTTAGTATGGCTTTAGGAAACTAATCCAATTACATATAATTTTTACTCCTCTTTATGGTTATTCTTCCAGTCAATATGGAGAGTCTATTGTTTCCTCTTGCATCACAGACTTATGTCAATGTTCATTTTTTAGTCCATGCTACCTAAGTCACATTATTGTGGCATGTTCTTATTTAGAGGAATTTTTAGCATGTGTTATCCATTCCCCAGAATTCTTGGCTTTGTAGGTCATCCTTCCTATGTGCCAAGTACATGTCAGAATCGTAAGTATCTTTGTTCTATACACGTGCTAGTAGGAGGGTCCCCATTGACTTCCTGACTATGGGTTAAGACAAATTTCTCTGAGAATTTGACCTAGAGTTCCACCCTGGGCCTATTTACATCATTGATAACTGACCTTGTTATTAGTAGATGACATCCCATCATTGTTCGTTGACTAAGAGTTTTTCCATGTTTCTGATGGAAAGAACATTATTCACACATTGGGATTTGTGTAGTACCTTGGATTACATTTTTCCCCATTGGTGGTTTCCTCTCCTTTATCAATGATCTTCATTATTGGCTATTACTTAGAGGGTCTCTTTCATGCACTATTTACATCTAGTGCACGCGAGAGACATACTTCGTGGTGGTCCTTTCAATATTTCAACCAAGTCCTTCCAAATATGTGTGCTTCTGCTAATCCTTGTGTTGGATGATGGGGGATGCCTTAATGCCCTACTTCCCTTGGATCTCTTCCAATCGAATTCAACACATCTTGCTCCGAGATACGGATCTAGATTCATTATTAGTACCTTGGGGCTTGTAGTCATAAATGGTAGGTTCCCTTTCTATTGAAAATGGGAATACATCAATTGTTTAATTTTAATGCTTAGCTCAAGCACATGCAGTTTATTTCAATTTAGCATGAACTTGAACCATAAACAATGCAACAATACAATATATAATAGTTGCAGTAACCAAGATCACAAGAAGAATAACCATGCACAAGAACACACGAAGCTATCTTGGGAAAACCCTTCTAAATCAAGGGAAAACCCAACAATACTTTGCTATAGAGTCAAGAGAATATCCCCCACACCATAAACCCTAGAGCACAAAAGAGGGTGCTTCTATGACCTTGAAACTTGCACCTAAGAGAAATGTTCACTTCAGCCATATAAGTAGCTTGAGAAGATGTTACAATGAAGTGTGTGTGAGTGATCCACAATGGGGATCTACTCTCTTATTTATACAATACCTAACACAACAATAGGTGCGTCTATTGGCACACTAGGTTCGACTTTTATAACTTAATGATATAATTAATCTTTACACAAATATTAATTATCTTTACATGGTGGGGCCGACTTGTACCCTTTACACAATTATGGTTACACAATAAATCTTACTCTTATAAAATATAGCAAGGATCTCTCACATCCTCTAGTGCTCAGCCACTAGGGACACGTCCACCTGTGCTCAGCCACAGGGATGTCACTCTCAACATATCAACTCAACTAATTCCATAGGAGTACCATCTAGAGAGACATCTCAAGTCAACTCAATTAAGTCCATAGGAGTCCGACAAGAGACCATCTCAAGTCGTCTCAGCTTAGTCTAGAGGAGCATGACAAGAGACCACATGTCATCTCAACTCACTCCATAGGAGAAAGAACTAGATAATTTATCATGAAGCTGCAATCATCAACACTCCCTCTCAGTTAGGGAGGCATTCTCCACTAGGACAAGTCTCTCATGGAAGTACTCGAACTTCGTCCTGGCAAGCGGTTTGGTGAAGACATCTGCAACTTGCTTATGTGTAGAAAGGTATTGCACATGTACTACTTTCCTCTACACCATATCTCTGATGTAATCATATTTTATCTCGATGTGTTTCGATTTATCGTGAAACAAATGATTCTCTGAGAGCTTCACAGAACTCTGGTTTTCACAATAGATAACAATGGAATCCATCTCATGTCCAAATAAGTCTACAAGGAGCTTGTGAAGCCACGCTGCTTCGTGGACTTCCACACATAATGCAATGTACTCTGCTTCTGCGATAGTCAAAGCCACAAAATTTTATTTCCTGCTACACCAGGAGACCATGGTAAACCCTAAAGTAAAATAACAATTGGATGTTCTCTTCCGATCCATTGTGCTCCCTTCCCAATCTACATCGACATATCCCTGCAAACTAATGTTTACACCAAAGTCATATCTCAGGACATAACCAACTGTGCCCCGTAGATATCTCAACACATGCTTCATTGTTGTCCAGTGTTTTTGTCTCGACTGACTTATAAACTAAATGAGTACACTCCCTGCATAGCATATATCAAGTCTGGTGTTAACTGGATACATCAATGATCGAATCAATTGTCTGTAAATATGTGGATCAATATCGCCTGAATCAAAAGAAGCCTCATTCATTTTCTTCAAATTCATCACCATCAATGTAGGCATGGATCTGCAGTCTGTCATCCCAAATTTCTTCAATATCTCCACTGTGTATTTTCCTTGACTCAGGAAAATCTCATCAGTCCTCTGCCACACTTCTAGTCCCAAGAAGTACTGCATCATACCAAGGTCCTTCATCTCGAATTCAAAAGCTAATGCATGCTTGCATTCAACAATAAGGCTTTCTCAACCAATGAGGAATAAGTCATCAACATATAGGACCACAATCAAACACTCATCACCAACAATGTGATAGTATAGGTTGGGATTAGAAACACTTTTGTTGAAACCCAAACTCATCAAGTATCCATCAATATTCTCATACCAATCACAAGGTGCCTGCTTTAGTCCATAGAGGGATTTCTTCAACCTGCATACATGAGACTCCTTCTCATGTGTCACGAATCCATATGGATGCTCGATGTAAACCTCTTCCTCAATCTCACCATTGAGAAAGGTTGTATTCACATCCATCTGATGTAGTCTCCAACCCATGGATGTAGCTAGGAAAATAATCGTACAGATGGAAGTGTATCAGGCAACAGGAGAAAATGTCTCCTCATAATCTATTCCCTCCACCTAAGAGAATCCTCTAGCCAAAAGTATTCCTTTGTACTTATCGACACTTCCATTAGCTGCATGTTTGATCTTATAGATCCACTTGGAATTCACTACAGACTTCCCTTCCGGTCTCATAACAATATCCCACTCATCATTCTTCATGATGGACCGATACTCTTCAGTCATGGAATCATTCCAAACCTATTGACCTGCTGCTTCTCCATGACAAGAAGGATCAGTATCAATGATGTGGTCCATAGTTGAAACATATCTAGAAAATATTTATGGTCTCTTGCTATCTCATAATGTACCACGAGGAGTTGCATGCCTTTTCCTCCTGCAGAGTATGTCGAGCCCATGTAAGCCTCTTCTGGCCTATTGCAATGTCTCTGGGGAAATCAACTAGATCAACTTGATCAACTGTATCTGTAACTCTCTCCCTCTAAACTATTGAAGAAGGTATTGTCTCTTCTTTCTTCTCACTGACAATATTCATATGATATTCTTTGGATCTTCGAAAGGCTATCTCTTCCTCAAAAGTGACATATTTGCTAACCTCATTCTGTCTCTGAACAGGGATGTATATCCCATATGCTTTTGAAGATTCATTGTACCCTACAAATGTACCCCTTCTTCCTGAAGGGTCTAGCTTGTTCCTCTTTTCCTTGGGTACATGAAAGTATAATGGACACCCAAATATCCTAAAGTGACCAACCTCAGCCTTCACTCTGGTGAAGGCTTCTTCGAGAGTAATGTTATTCAAAATATTATGAGGACTTCTGTTCTAAATGTAAATTGTTGTCATGGATGCCTCTACCCACATAATCATAGGTAGATTCTGATCATGTATCATTTCTTTGGTTTCCTCAACAATAGTTATGTTCTTCCTCTCTGCAACCCCATTCTACTGAGGGTTATAAGGAATAGTGTACTCCCTCTTGATCCTTGCCTCAATACAAAAATCACTAAAATCCTTGGATTTTTATTCTCCTCCATTATTTGATCTCAACACCTTGATCCTCCTCCCGATCAGGTTCTCAACCTGAGATTTAAACTCTTGAAATCTTGCAAGGGCTCCATTATTGGTCTTCAAGAAGTAAATCCATGTCTTCTAAGAGTGTTCATCGATGAAGAGAACATAGTACAAATATATGTTCAAGGAATCAATAGTCATGGGTCCACAAACATTTGTATGTATCAAGTCCAAGATCCCCTTGGATCTACTTTCACTGCTAAAAAATGACCCCTTGACATTATTTCCAAGAGAACAACCTCTGCAAATTCCATCATCTTTGATATGTATCTCTCGAAGGCCTATCACCATTTTCCCTAGAGTGGGAAGGGATCTGTAATATAAATGAGCAAGTCTTTTATGCCATAGCTCACTCAAGATGATAGTATCACATAGCAGGGTCTGGACTGGTTGGACAGTCAATCTATACAAATAGTTTTCTCGAACACTAATCACCCAGGAAGAATCCATGTGTGAGTTCTTCTTCTATGCAAGAAATTTTCCTTCAGAGAAGGCAACCTTGTAGCCTTTATCCTCTAAGGAAAAAATAGCGACAAGGTTCCTCTTCATCCCAGATACATATAGTACCTCACTTAATTGAAGTGGTATGTCAGAATCTAGTTGGAAGGTAGAAGTTCCAACTCCTTTCGTAGTATATCTTGCATTATCACCAAGTACAACATGCAGACGAGAATATTTCTCTACAAGGTATGTAATATGTTCTCTATATCGTGTCATGTTCCTAGAGGCACCACTGTCAATCAACAAAATATCACTATCAGTAGGAACTGTACCCAAGAGTGTTGATATGAATAAGAATGATTCATCTTTAATGTCTTCACCTCTCTGATGTGGTTCTGGATCAACATCAACAGTGGATGCATGTTGTCTTCCTTTCTTCTTGGTAGGACAATTTCTTGCAATGTGTCCATACTTGTCACATCTGAAACATTGAATATTTGAATTGTCTTTTCGATGTTCATGACATGAAGTTCTTGATTTTTTATTGTCTTTGAATGCTTTGCTTAAACTTATTTTATTCCTTCTACCTCTCGTTGCATGAAAAGAAATATCTTGATTGTCATCATGATGGGATTCTTGCACTCCTCTGGCTATAAGTTTGGTTTCCTCCTGAGTGCAGTCTATCCATAGATGATCAAACTCAAGTAAATATTCTCTTCCACTGATACTTTGAAGAAATGGTTCCCAATATCTTGGAATAACATTTAGAGTAATCATGACAAGTTATCTGTCTATTATGGTTTCTCCAATGGCACCTATTTTATCTTTGATCTTTTAAATCTTCATGAAGAAGGTAGCAATGGTGTCAGCTTTCGTCATCTTGATATTTTGAAGTTGGTGCTTCAATGTAAGAGCTATGTTTATGTTTTTTCTCTCAAACATATTCTTCAATGCATCATACATTTCATAAGTTGTCTTCAGGGTAGATATGTGAGGTAGTAGATGATCTCTCAGTAAATATATGATTATCTTCCTTGCTTTGACATCATCAGCCTTCCATTCAGCCTTCTCTTCATCAGTAGTTTTTGTTGGTAGAGTATTTTCTATCAATATCAATAGATCATCCTCTTCCATATTGATGTGTAATCTTGATTCCCAAGATTTGAAGTTGCTTGATCCATCAATCCTATCTTTCACCAAATTTTTTCTCTTCATGGCTTGCAGATTCTTAAAAAACCCTAATGGTTAGGCTAGAAAACCTAATGGCTAGGATAGGATAGAAACCATAGGTTTCGTTGGACTTATGAATTCCAACAATAAGCCTCTATATAGTCAAAATAACCTCAGCAAGCTACAAAAAATTCTCCAACAAGATGCAAAAAATTCTCCAACAAGCTGCAGAAACCCTAAACCCGAAATTATGCAGAAACCCTAGGGAAAAAAATTAAAATTTCTTCGATTTTCAATATGAGAGTTGCAGGAGGTGCGTTGAAGGAGGTCATACTTACCTATGCAAAAATTAGTCCCAATGTTCAAGTGGAAGGTTCTAAAACTAGCTTGACAAGGGGGGGTTGTTTTTGCAGTTGCAGCAAGAAGGTGACGACTAGCTCTTCAATGTCTTGTGCAATGGACCTTCAGGAACTATGCTCTGATACCATGTTGAATTTTAATTCTTAGCTCAAGAAAATGTATTTTATTTCAATTTAGCATGAACTTGAACCATAAACAATGCAACAATACAATATATAATAGTTGTAGTAACTAAGATCACAAGAAAAATAACCATGCACAAGAACACAATAATTTATCCTGGGAAAACCCTTCTCAATCAAGGGAAAAACCCAACAATCCTTTGCTATAGAGTCAAGATAATATCCCCCACAACATAAACCCTAGATAACACAAGAGGGTGCATCTATGACCTTGAAACTTTCACCTAAGAGAAGTGTTCACTTCAGTCGTACATGTAGCTTGAGAAGATGTTACAATGAAGTGTGTGTGGGTGGTCCATAATGGGGATCTACTCTCTTATTTATAAAATACCTAACACAACAATAGGTGTGTCTATTGGAACAATAGGGATGAATTCTATAACTTAATGATATAATTAATATTTACACAAATATTAATTATCTTTACATGATGGGGCTGACTTGTACCCTTTACACAATTAGGGTTACACAATAAATCTTACTCTTAGAAAATATAGCAAGGATCTCTCACATCCTCTAGTTCTCAGCCACTAGGGACACGTCCACCTGTTCTCAACCACAACGATGTCACTCTCAATAGATCAACTCAACTAAGTCCATAGGAGTACCATCTGGAGATCTATCTCAAGTCGACTCAACTAAGTCCATAGGAGTTTGACATGAGACCATCTCAAGTCGTCTCAACTTAGTTTAGAGGAGCACGACAAGAGACCGCACGTCATCTCAACTCAATGTAGAGGAGTATGACACACCCATCACATGGGATCTCTCACAGATCATCTCAACTCAGTCCAGAGGAGAACAACCTGGAGAATGTCTCATGAAGCTACAATCATCAACATTAATGTCCCCTTATCGAGAGATTCTACTAGGTGTTCGACATCAGATCCTCTATTCACACTTGTTAGATTCTACTAGGTACCTTGATGACCATTACCACTATCGTTTAGTTTTCTCATGTTTTTTAATGGTATACAATAATGACCATAATCAAACAATGTCTCATTGTGTTTGAATTCAACACATCTATTCACATGTTATAGACTCATACCACGGAGGTTGATTTGAAGACCTCAAGGATGTGGCAACATCAACACTTTTATGTTGTTGTTCGAGCTGCAATTGGACAATACCACTCCTCACATCGGTAATTGTGAAGGATTAGTTATCTATCTCTTTCCCCAGATATCCTTCATTGATTATGAGACATAGATCCATTTTGTATATTTTTGTGGCTATGATCTCTGTTTGACATGAATCCATTGTGTATATCTTTCATGGCCATGATCATTTATCTCTATATATACATGATTCATGGATCTGTAGTGTACTTGATTGAAATCCATTCTTATCAGACCTGAACATAGGTATTCCCACCCGGGGAATTGTGTTTTATGACTTGTTTCTGTATTTGATTGTTTTCCTTAGATTGGATTTTGGTGACCTTCACCTTGGCTAACTCCTCTTCAAAAAATTATAATTTATTTCGGCCATAAGTTTATGTTTTGACCTCACACATTAGGAGGCATATGTTATAGCATCAATTTCCACCATTGAATAATTGATTCCCTTGTTGGCATAATCCCTATCCTACTTACAAACAACTCTTCCCCATACCTCATTGAGTCCTTCTAAAAAAAATAAAATTGAAGGATGTACACGCCCTCACAGTTATGCAACTTGCATATACATGGGCTAATCGAGGGACATTTTCATACATGATAATAAATTCCAAAAAAAAATATAATTGTGCCAAATTAAATGTTGAGTTATGGGTTTGGTTAGTTTCCTAACTCCTTTTACTTATACTCAATTGTCTCTAACCAATTAGAGACCACATAAAAGGAGCATTTTCCTCAAGGAGAAAGGTAATGATACTTTGTACATTAGAGAAAACACATATCTGGATATCCCCTCCAAGTTTGTAAGCCCATACATGTCCTTGTTGCTACTAATTTTTTGACCTGGAAACCCTTGTTTTCAACCTCCTTCTAATCACCAACCTATCTGACCAATAGTCTCCCATATATTCTCTTTAGGTCCATGGTGAATTCAAAGTCATAGCCAATCCTTATAGCAAGAGCTAGGTGGAGGAATCAGAAATCTCTTTTGACAGGGAAGCACCGCATTGGACAGGTAAAATATATAACTACCTAACTGTTGTTCATCAATAATATAAAACTTCATTCCTTCGAAGTGTATTGTTTTGGTTTTGTTTAAATATGCAATTCTTTTATATATGATTCATAGAATACTAATTGCTTTGACATTTATGTCATTTTTCATAGGAATAATGGGTAGGTATTAGTATAACTACCTCTTTGTATAGGTATGTTTGTTTATGGTTCTTTCAGGTTGTAGAGGAACCATTGGAAAAGAGTGAAGAAGCTTTAACAATTAGGAACGACATCAATCATTGGATTCTTGGTGAGTTAATATTTCTCTTTGTCCCTATAGTTATTTATTTCCTTTGAATTCAATTATAATAGCTTTGTTAAGTATTCTTTATGGAATTTGTTTCTTGCACGGTCATTGTTATGCTACAGTAATCCCACTACTTTAGGGGAGTTTTCCCTGAAAGAATATAGTCTAACAATATTGGTGATGATAGCCTCAACAATTTTGTTTGACCCTTCTACTTTCCCATTGGCATGCGGGTGATATGGTGTAGTAACCCTGTGTTTGATCATATATTTGTCCATCAAGTCTTTAATGAGCCTTGAAGTGAATTGATTCCCTCTGTCAGTAACCATTTCCTGATGTATCCTGAACCTGGTGAAGATATCTTCATGAAGAAATCCCACTACTGCTTGCTCTATCACAGTCAAGAGTTCCTTAGCTTCCATCCACTTTGTGACATAATTTGTGAATGCTAGGATGTAGGATTTATGATGGGAGGGAGGATTGATTGGTCCCACAAAATCAAGGGCCCATTTATCAAAGGCTTCAAATACCAACTGTGATTGCAATGGTATCACGTCTGACTGCACCAGTATTCCCATGGTTTGGAAACTATCATACCTCTTTACATATTCCTTGGTGTCCTTGAAGATAGTGGGAAAATAGTATCCTTGATGAAGTACTTTGTACCCAGCCCTCTTGAAATGAAAAGTGGCCCCCACATGGACCATCATGTCAAGCTTTCAAGATCTCATAGATCTCATCTTCTTGCATGCATCTCTTGATGATGAGATCTAATCCTTTGTATAAGAGATAGTCGTCAATCCATGAGAATATCCAACTTTGTATGATGATAGTCATCAATCCATGAGAATATCCAACTTTGTATGATGATAGTCATCAATCCATGAGAATATCCAACTTTGTATGAGATAAATGATGTGGAATTCTACTTGCAACCAAGAAATTAGCGATATCTGTGAACCAAGGAGAGTTAGTAGAAACTGAAAATAGGTGATCATCAAAGAAATAATCTTCTATAGGCAGCTCATTCTCATTATATGTGAGTCTTGAAATAAAATCAGCTACTACATTATCCTTCACTGGTTTATTCAATATGGTTATATCATATTCCTATAATAAAAATAACCACCTAGCTACCCTCCCATTAGTAATAGGTTTTTTCATTAAGTATTTTATGGCCACATGGTCAGTGTGCAATACTATTGGATATATTGTGATGTAATGTTGAAACATATTGATTGCATATATTACCGCAAGGAATTCTTTCTTTGTTATCGTGTAATTTAGTTCTTCAGGATTGTTTTTTTTTTTTTGGTGTAGTATATTGCATATGGATCATTTCCATTTAGTTGCAAGAAAATAGCTCCAATAGCAGTGTCTAATGCATTCGTAGAGATATGAAATGGGAGGGACCAAATGGTCCCTCTTAAAATAGGAGCTTTAGACACCTTGGATTTAAGTCTCTCAAATGCATTTGGAAGCTTCTTGTCCAGAAAAAACTCATAATTTTTGTTAAGCAAAGCCAACAATGGTTGAGGGTCGAGAAATTTGTGAAAAATTATCAATAAAGTGATTATATTAACCAACATGTCCTAAGAAACTTCATACCTCTTTTTGAGAATGCGGAGTCGAAAATTTTACTATTACCTTGATTTTTGTTGGATCCACTTGGATGCCTCTAGCCGAGATATGATTCCCCAATACAATGCCAATAGTCAACATCATTGCACATTTCACATTACTAAGGGAAATGTTAGATTCCTTACACCTTATTAACGTTTTTATTTTATTTTAAATTTGCTAATGCCTCATCAAATTCACTGCCATATGTCATAAACTCATCCATGTAAATTTCCACACTATCATGAATTAAATAAAAAAATATACCAATTACAGCTCTTCGAAGGGTGGTAGGAGCATTACATAACTCTAATGGAAGAAAATGATAGGAAAATGTCCCCCATGGACAAGTAAACAATGTCTTATCTTGATCCTCAAGCACTATCTGGATCTAGTTGTACCCGCTAAATCCATCAAGGAAAGAAACATATTTATTTCTTGCTAACATATCGAGGACCTAGCCGATGAATGGAAGTATAAAATGGTCCTTGTGTGTTTCCTTGTTGAGTTCCAATAACACACATAAATCCTCCATTTACCATTCTTCTTTGGTACAATGAAGAGAAGGGAGACCCATTGGCTGTCAAATATTGGATAGATAAAGTTGGTTGTGAGCAATTTCTGTAGTTCTTCCTTTACTATATTCCTTAATGTTGGATCCATCTAGCATTGAGGCTGGTGGATGGGTCTAGATCCTTCCTTAATGTATATAGGGTTAGTTCACAAGTTAGTATGGATTCCCTTTATGTTATATTAATCCCACACGAAGGCATTGATATGATTTTGTAGTACCTTCACTTGGCGCTCTCTTTATTGTTCAGTCATCCCTCGATTGATGTTCAAGGTCCTTCTAGGGCTGATTTATATAGTTTATGTGGTGGACCGTTGGTATTATTCAACTGAGGACTCATGTTGTAAAGGTGAATTACTTGTTGAGGCAAGATACGCATGTGTTTTTGGATGCATAACATGGTCAAGAACATGTGAGTTGGAAAAGGGAGAAGAAGAGACTATGAAATATTTCATTTCATCGTCCTCGGTTTTCTCTCGGATGGATAGGTATTGATCTATAGAGAGGACTTGATGAGATTCTCCTTCTTCATCACTATCTTCTCCATCAACCCAGAGTGGTGTTTCAAAATCTATGTTGGGTTTGGCAGGAGGATACATGGTTAATTTTTTTGTAGAGGTCCTATGGGAAATGCTCATGTTTCTAGACCTACAACCGATGTAAGCATCAATAGTGGCCATCCATGGCCTTCCTAGGATTAAAGGATACCCTCCCAGAGAATATTTGGGTTGTAGGATCATAAATTTGGTGGGATATTCCCACGAATCTACAAATATCATCATGTCTTCCAGGATTCCCTCTGGTTTGATAGTTGATCTGTCAACAAGTTAGAGTACATTTGGGGTTTCCCTAAGACTGGTGACTCCTAAGGCTTCCATGGTATCATGTGTCATAACATTAATGGAATCACCAAGGTCAATTAGCGTGTTGGTAATGAGTGTATTATTAATCCACACATTAACTACCCGACTACCATGGTCAGAGTATTTGGTTGTGAAAACTCCCCCCGGTCATCAATTATGAAAACTTACCCATAACATGGACAGTTTGGGGATCCTTCATTTTTTTTTGGGTTTCTGTTATAGCAAGATTTGCCTCACCCTATGCAAATTTGCATAGAGGGCCTTTTTCCATTTCCCTATGCAGATTTGAAATCCCTTTTTGCAAATCCTAGAGCTAAAAACATGATTTTTCCACATATACATGCCCTACCTATATTACATCATGTGTATACGTAGGTTGCACCACTACAACCTATGTACATCGGGATTTGTGCCCAAAATTAAAAAATGGTGTTGGGTTTCCCTGCCACGTAACAAGATATAAGATCCTTGGCCTTCCATATACTGTAAAAATTCTGACTCGACCCTTCAGTTCCACTTGAAGGCTACAAATGGGCCAAATATGAGCTATGTAAAAGAGGAGAAGAATTCAACTTTGAGAGAAAAGTTACTCTGGAGAAATTATTCACTTCACATTGAGTTTGCATCCCTTTGTCCTTTGAGTCTGAACACATTGCTCAACCCCCAAGATATTCCCTTCTTGATTGAGAACCTCATTGTCTCTCTTATATGAGATTGCCTTTGGTGGAGGATTGAAGTGGTGGAGGCCCAACTGGAAGGAACTTAGTTTCTCAGTTTTGAACCATGCCGACACAAAAGTTTGTAATTTATTCACTTCTAATGATTACATTTTAATAGAAATACTCTTTTCTCATCGAATTAATATCTTGGAAATATTTCAATTGTTATTCCATGGGCATATTTGTTATGAATGTTGATGGATTATGTTATTGAATGTGCTAACATTATATATGATCACCATATGCTTGTGTTTCTTAGTTTTTGAGGACTAGTTGTAGGTGTATTGCTTTGGGTCAAGTGATCAACAGTGGACTTCATCGAACGTTTGGACGAGGTAGGAATTTTATCTTGTCTTGCTAGCATATTTGTTTATATAGTATACTTGAGATTAGAGTTTATTTCTACAGTCATTTCCATCTATTGTGGCTTACCCCTAGCCATAGAGAGATTTTCCTCGTAATAGTTTCCTTAATCAAAGTTCCTGTATTACTTTTGAATATATAGGCACAAATTTGATGGCTTGGAACAATGATATTTTAACACATTTGTTCTTGATTTCCCCTAAGAAGTCAAACTCGGGATGAGTAGTAGGTTTCTCTTGGTTTACTATTTCTGGATAAGGCGGGTTTTGGGGTTTAGGGTGAGCATGGTCGACTCTCAAAGTTTCATGAGATTATTCCTATTCTATTTATTTATTATGGACATCCTCATTCAAATATTCAATATGAGAAGGAGGTTTTTCTTTGGTTATTGTCTTCCCATATCGAAGATGAATATCATGGAAGTCTAGGGAAGAGATGGAATAGGTAGGGTAGGTGGAAAGTTTGTAATCTTTTGCTGGATGGGATGGCCTCCCATTATTAGGGTTAGGAATAGGTTGTGCAAGTAATTATGGTCAAGGAGGGGCTGGCGTGGATGCTTGCATCTGTGAAGGAGTAAGAAGATGCATGGGTGGCTATGCTATGACCTATTGATGGATTCCTAAAGTGGGATTTATCCACCCCTATTTCTAGAACTGGCTTGGAGGAGGAGGCACCATCCATGGTTGTGATAGAATACACCATGGCTGATAATTATACCATGTGTAAGGGTTAGTCCAATTGAAAAATGAATTAAAACACTAAGATTGGTCTTGAACCATAGCTTTAGGTTTGGGTTTCCATGGTCGTTTCCGAGAGACAAAGCATAATTTCTTTGGTTCCTCGGCTTTCTGATATACATTTTTAAATATTTTTAGGGATGGAGAATTGTTGGTATCATGGTATTCACTGTATATTTCACAAACCCCAATTTTTTCCAATGGACATTCTTTCAGTGGGTCTTTCCTTCTACATTTTGGGCAAAATATATCCAAATCTAGCTCTGCTTCTTCCATCTTCTTCTTTGTTTGCAGTGTGTCCAATTAGGATCTTAAGGAACTGAGTATATCAATATTGAAATCCTCTAACATATTTCCAATTTCTTCTCTTTTAACTCCTCTCCTAGTAGTCTTGTCAGTCCTTGTCGATGCATCTCTTGGTCCGTTTCCTGTTTTTGAAGTACCTCTAGAATATTTGCAACAAAGTTCCAATATGACATTATAATATTATTGGGAGATATATCCTCTTCCCATCACATTGAGAATTTCAATGCAGTCATCTTATATCCCTCTCAAGAATAAGACATGTCATGTCTCGGGAGATAAATCTCCATGCCTTGCCCTTTGAAAATTATAGTTGAATATTTCGACATAATCCTCAAGGCTCTCATCTTCATGTTGTGTCATTATGAATACTTCCTTCCTCCTTTCTTTGTATTTAAAATAATCTTAGTACTTCTCTAGGAATTTTTGCATCATCTGATCCCATGTGTGGATGTTGTCCTTACCAAGACCCGTAAACCAGTGTAGTGTGATGTTCTTGAGTGTGGAAGTGAAAATTTTCAATTTATGGGAATCCTAAATGTAATCATATCTTATGAAAAGCACGTCAAATTCAAAGAGGAATGTGTCGATCTCTTCTTTGGATAGACCATTAAAATTTGACGAGGATGAAAGAGGGATATTCTTCATTTGATCCTCTAATCAGAAATCCAAAGGCATAGGTTTCTTCCTTGACAGTTTCATGTTCCATGTTCCTTTGAGGGTTGTGTTCTACTTCTTAAGGTGATTTTGGAGAGTTGGGAAAGATGAAATCACCAGAGAGGTACTCCTTACTGGTCATATCTTCTGAAGACGAAATTTATGTTTGCATAAAAACTTGTATAGTATCAGATTCTTGAGCAGAGGACTCGGGTCTCTTTTTGGAATGGGAACTTGTTGTAGGAGAAAAATAATTAGGTTTATTGTGTTCCTTTCCCTCTTGAGATTGACCTGCATTATTAGTTTTATGGGAATTTTTTTATGAACTAATGAATCTACCTTGTTGATCCCTAACTCCGTGCATAGAAAAGATTAGAAAGACATTCTACAATTTGTTGAGAAGAAATCATATCACTCAATCTACTATAATGAAAATCCAAATGACAACAAAACAACAATTATACTTTTGACAGATCCCTGACAACAATGCCAAAAATGACGGACTTTTAAATCACTTCCTAATTAATTTAGTAAGAAACTGAAGAGTTGTACATTTAATTATCAATACAGATCACATAGAACTTACGAATTGTCGTGCACCATATATGCAAGTATGGTGTTGTAATTTCCAATGGGTTGTAGTACTTATAAATGAATCTCACAAGGAAAGATACAAATATTCTTTATCAAGTCACCAAATTAAACCACGCCACATTTGCAATCAAATCCACACTTGCAAGAAAGTAAATATCACTCTTGCATGAAATAAATCACATAGGCATCAAAGGTAAATTGTTCAAGTAGTAATATGATCTTGATTAATGTGATAGATGTATGATGGTTCATGTACGGAAATGAAACAAACCTCAAGATGTCGAAATCAAACCACATTTTGTCATGGACAAATTTTGTAAACAAAGGAAATAAAATAACATGAACAACAAATGAAACAATTGTTAACTAGAAAGATAAATGTTGCAATGTGAGTTTAGAGTTGCAGTAACAAGAGTTGCAACAATAGGAAATATTAGAGTTACAACAAAGTATTGAATAGAGGAATTTTTGGAAATAAAAGAAATATATAAGAGATGCTACAACTACACATTCATTAGTAAAAAAATAGGGTTCTGCAATGTCAGCATGGAGTTGCATCAATGGAAAAATACTAGAGTTACAAGAAAGTATTAAATAGAGGAATTGTTGGAAATAAAACAAATATATAAGAGATGCTACGACTAATTCTATAAAATACAGAAAATACAATCAATAATTAGCTAAGAAGGGGAGCTGACCTATTTATACAAGTTACTAGTTCATGAACATAGTAAGACGCTTAAATGCTCAACACACCATCACTTAAACAAGAGTAAAGAGAAACTTGTATTGCAAAAAAATGTTGAAATACAAAAATGGATTTCTTGTTCACTAACTTTCTTCTGCCTCCATCTTGCCTTGGATCAAAGAGAGTAGGGGAATTTATGCATAATTATAGTTTCTTCCTAAAGTAATCAAATGAATCTATGGAAAACCACAAGAATTAGGATGTTCCATCTCTTACATCGTTTTCTCCAAAAGATAGCAAATATCCGGCACATGCTGACTTAATCAGCTGTATGGAAACTGGTGGTTGAGTCATTCATTCATTTCCGGGTTCCCAATTTCCTTTTTCATTTTCCTACATGAAGGATTTGGTTGTTTGACTTCCTAGCCAAACCTTGGATGACAACTTGTGCGGTTGAATGTTGCATTGTTACAACAAACACAAATTTATAGCATCCTTCTCATAGTTACAGAAATGGTGAGGAAAGAGTTACAACACAGTGAGAGTCGCATCAATGGAGAGTTGAATAAATGGTTCTATAGTGAGAGTCACAACAGCTGTGAGGAACGATTTTCATCAACAGTGAGAGTCACACAACTAAGAGTTGTAGTAACGATCTTGTAGTGAGAGTCACAACAATGGTGTCATCAACCCAGAGTTGTAGCAGTTGCACTCGAGCAGGGAGTTGAAACAACTCATACTTAGGAGTTGTAGCTCTTGTGTTCGGAAGGAACCTTTGCAACCTTGTTCCTGTATACCATTGTTATCACAGAAAGGTGATAATTTCCTAAAAATGCATAAGAATAAGTATTGAAATGGCATGATAAGAGGATAACTATATCTTGACCAAAAATGCATCATCATGAATAAAAAGGGTATTAAGATGGAACGGAAATGGGAAAAGGGTGTACAAAAATGTATTGGATGGATGCTACAAAGATGTCAATCTGAGCACTCGTCAAAACTCATATAATAGATCATCAATATTTGGAATAAGGAATTTATCCTTTATGGTGATTTTGTTTATATCTCTATAATTAGGACACATTCTCCAAGAATTATATTTTCTTCTCACCATCATTACTAGAGATGAAAATGAATTCCTGCTTGGTTGAATAATACATGAATATAGCATGTCTTGTACTATTTTCTGAATATCCCCCCTTTTTTTATGAGGATTTGTATAAGGCCTTTTATTAGGAGTACTTCCTGGTATTAGTTCGATTTGATGTTCATGATCTCTAGATGGAGGTATACCTTTAGGAATTTCTTGGAAGATAGTGCTTTTCCAATGTGCATCTTAATTCCTTTGGAATATTTTCATCTTCTTACTTAAATTTCATAGAATAAAGTTTAACCAGAACTCCCTTGCTACCCATTTTCGGAGCTTTTCCATTCTATGAGAGATGGTGATTTGAGAAGGTACAAATTTTAACCCTTTGATTTCATATTGAATTCCTTCCAATTCAAATCTCATGAATAATTCATTATAGTTACTATAAATTGTACCTAATGTTCTCAACCATTGAATCCCTAGAACAAAATCCACACCTCCAATGGGAATGGCATACATTGGGCTTCCAAAATTATATTCTCCCATACATAGTTTAATGTGTTGGAATTTTCCCACACAATTAATACTCCCTCCATTGGCAACCAAAACTATAAAATTTGTCACTATATATACAAAATAATTGAGGTGCTCTATTAAATTGTTATCAATGAAGTTATGGGTACTACTTGATTCAATGAGAACTATAACCTTTTTCTTCTTATTGTAACCTACAATATTTAGGATTTGAGGTGCTGACAAACTTGTCAATGCATGAACAAAAATATCATGCATGTTTGAATCAATGTTGTGCACAATTTTTTCCTCTATTTCCTTCTATTTTAAATTGACAAGTTCTTCCTCATTTCTTTGTGTAGATGCCTCCACTTCCTCTTATTCATTATTTTCCAAGGTGAACAATTTTTTTTCTTCACATTTATGCCCTTTTGACCATTTATTGTTACAACCAAAGCATAGTCATATTGTTCTTCTTTCCTCCTTTCCTTATGTGATATTCGAGTAGGTTGAGGTGTGGCTGTCTTATGAACCCCAAAATGATCTTTTCTTCATGTGTATGATCCAATGGTATACTTATGTATAGCCTTATTCTTGAATTGAATCTGAAAACCAAATTGCATAGCTTCCATAATATTTACATGATGTCTTAGTAAAAGCCCATGTCTAAGTCTTCTTTTAATCCACCCATGTAAGCTTCCAACAAATGTTTATCACTTATGTTATCCACCCTTGTGTCCAATAAATGAAATTAGGAATTATAATTTTCAATATCACCTAAGTTCTTGATTCTTTTGAATTGACTTAAGTAGTATCGTTCCCAAAATTTTCTATGTTGTGCGTCTAAGTATTTTGTAAATAAAATCCAAGTATAATGATAAGACTGGGGCTTCCTTTTAACTATCCATTGATACAATTGATATGGTTTTATCTCAAAGTTCAAAGTTGTTATGTGAATCCATTGTTTATCATCCATAATATTATGCAGTTCAAAATTGTTTCTCTATTTGGTTCACCCAAGTAAACACCTTTGTTCCATCAAACTTCCTCAATTCAACCTTAGGAAGGTTTTCACCTCTTGGAGACCATCCATAAGTAATTCCACTATTGGAGTTAAATCCCGAAATTCTTATTATTGGAAATTTGTTCAACCTGAATACTACATTTATTTCCATGAGTCCCTTCAGACACCTTATCAATTTTAGGTAACCTCCCATTTAAGGCTTCTATAATCCTTTGTTCTGTTTGTTTCAACTTTCCATCCATTTTTTGTTCCAACTATTCCATCTTTCTTTCCATTTCTGATTGAGTATTCATCAAATCAACATGTTTCACTGATGTATCCTTGAATTTTCTGATTTGAGTATCCAACTTGGATAGATGGTTTTGTATCTCTTCATTTTATTCATGAGTCATAGAGGAGATTTTTAGAGGTTTAATTGGTGAAGGAAATTTTAAATATTTCTTTGGAGCCATGGAAAAAATTTATTGGGTTCCAAGGACCGGGCATTTTTAGGTTCTATAGCTCTCTAATATATGTGTAGGGTCCAACAATAGTATTTGGCCCAATATCTTAAGGAATAACTAAGGAGGCTCAAATGTGCCCTTAGTCGTACTACCCGACTACCCAAGTACTAGAGAGTGGTATCCTCGAGTGTTGTTTTCAGTGTACTATAGAAACAAGATGGTTGGATAGCTTATCTAAGGGTGGTTTCAGGTGTACCTAGGGGACTTCCTATATACCCAAAGGTATGTGGAAGTGATATTCCATCTACATGTAGTGTCTAATGTGGTACTACTCGAAGGGGTACCAACAAGGGTTACAAGAGTTTCCAATCATGTGAAACAATGTGTCTCCAACCACGTGAAATTATGTGTATTTCCTATGTGTACTCTTCCCCAATGCAGTTTTACCCACTAAATGACAAATCCTGTGTTATTTAAAGATGTTGGAACACACAATCTCTATTTTTTTTTAAATGAGCTTGCTAGCCACATAAAAAGCTCTTAAAATAACCAGAAAATAACTTGTGCAAAAAATCTAAATTACAAAAGAAATATATCATAAAATATAATAAGTCAAAATTCGAAATATTTTCCACATGTACTTCACTATGTTAACTCAAGATTTTAAAATTTGCAGAGTCTAAAACTTCACTGAAAAAAATTACAATGAAAATTCCAAGCTAATTGATTTTAGGATTAGTCACAAACCTTGTCTTCCATGAACTATATCTCTAAAAGTATATCAAAACAGAACCTAAAATTTTGACCACCTATACTATGACACTTCTCCTTAGTGTCCACAAAATTTCACTGTCTGAAACCTCATAGAAAAATAGTTATAGCGAAAATCCCAAGATGACTCTTTTAAAATTGAATTATAGGATGAGTCAAAAACCGTATATTTCATATGCTATATCTCCAAAATTTTATGAACCAGAACTTGGAATTTTTACTAGAGGTACTTTTATATGTCTCTTTAGTAACCTCCAAATTTCGCTCTCTGAATCATCCCATAAAAAAATCATAGCGAAAATCACAAGATGACCCTCTTGAAGTAGAAAAAACCTAGGATAGATTCTCTAATACCAAATGTTATGGACCAAGTGCCTTAAAAATGATAAAAACTCAATGAATACAATCCACTTCGAGGGGGAAAACTCCTTTTACAATATATCCAATCAATGAGACAATATGTGATGATCCTAATACTAGGTCTCCTTGGTATATATATAGGAGACAAAGGGTACAATTATAATGAAAAGGGTACAATGAAAGGTTCTAGCCTACCTACTAATATAAAAAATAAACTAATAATGAATTCTTATTAAGGCCATAACATAGGGGCCCAAAGGCCTTAACATACTATTCATTAGAAAGCAATTCTTCTCATAGAGTTCAATACACTGTTCTTGTTGCATTATGATGATTTTTTCCCTACATTAGAGTTGTGTGTGTGTGCGCTGGAAACTATGTAAGTTATATTTGAATAATTTTAGTAGTATTGTGTCTAGCTTCAAAAGGTAGAGATGAATGTTCCTAAGAATAATTTTGTGGTTAATGCAAAGTTTATACTACATGATGTGGAATATGAGAAGAATGAATTAATCACTGCCAAGGTGGCAAGAAGATGGCAATTGCTTGTGCACTTATTATAATTTCCCTTGCAAACCTTGTCAAAATAGTCAATGAATTGATTTTGATTACAAGCAAGCTAAGGTCAAGGCTTAGACATAACTCCATGTGTATTAGGTGCCAATGCTATCACTATCATTTGGGAAGTCCACACCATATGATTATGATATTTCAATCATTACAATCTAGCTACTCATTTTCACTCATAGCAAAGTCCTTTTCAAAAGCCTTAAGTGGGTGGTGACTACCTTTATGCTGCCAGGTGCATGTCCAAAATGGTATTCTTTTGAAGATGTGAAACCATTCCCTCATTTGAAGGAGGGATTTTTTTCTTTTACATGGAGGTCCAATTAATTCATTTTTGGCCTAGTGGAGAGGGTGCATCATGCCAAAAAAATTTTTTGTGATCCAAAATTTGGAAAATATAGGTATATTGATAAGGCATAGTCTTCTATTTTCATCATTTTCAAAACTGATTGTTATCTTAATAATGAGACACCAAAGTGTCCAAGGACAGGTCCATAGGCTTGGTAAAATTTTCATATGGAATCTACTGGGATGGCCATTTATTTAACTCAAATTACTAGCAAATTCTGAAAGCCAGAGGAAAATCTCCTAAATGTTACACAACATATCTCTACATGTATTTTAGATTCCTCATTATCCCCATACATTTATTATTAAATGCCTTCATAACCATATGTTGATCATGAGAAATAATATGTCTTGTAATTTAGAAGAGAAATTAAACGCACACAAAATTGTTACCATTTTCAAACCAAACTTGACCCTAGAGATTAGAATTTTGCAATTACCATAATTGTTAATTTTTTAATCTACAAAATTTCATAGAAACGATGAACTTGCAAAGAAAAATTATATATACCTTTATGTGACCTATACAAACTAAACCCTTTATGCATAGTATTTTAGGCATGGAACCTAGAAATTAAAATACCTCACTATCATTTTACTATTGTAGAATTTGTCTCATTTTTTTTTGAATTTTTGAATTGTGGCTAATTATTGATAGTATCCTATGAAAATCAAGTTTCTAGTGGACATTATAAGCTAAAGCTATAGTTAATTAGATTTTTGAATAAGAAATTTATTTCTCGATTGATTGACCATCATGATAAACAGTCTATTGATGCATACATAGTAGTAGTACAATGTTAGAAAAGAAGAAATTTCTCAAAAATATCTAAAAATCGTGGTTAAAATAGTTCAACAATAGAGGTAGAAACAATACTAAATATTTTGAGGGCATCTATATGAAAGAGAAATGCAAAAACTTAGCTTTGGAAGTTATGAAATCCAAGTGGCATTCTCAAGTTGGTCACATGCATAATACTAAGTACACCTTACCAGAAAATTGTATGAATTTCCCTTCAGCTAGAGAATTGTATGATCATGTTGTCAAGAGAAGGTATAGGAGGGAAATTTGGCTAGGAAACTTATATGGTTTTATCATATAGGTGCATTATTAATGATTCGAAATGAAGTGAACTTGAGACTAATGAAAATTTTATTCTAATATTTTGTTCTATGTAATATGAATCTGTATTTGAGTCAGGTTATCTATACTATATTGTTCTTTTATGTTAAGGATGATCTTTGTATTGTATTATATTGTGTATTTTTCATTTTTTTTTTCAATGGAAATTGCATGTTTGGGGTGTAGGGTGAGTTCCTAATCTGCCTCTTTCATCATGTAGAAGAAGTCATTTGAGATTTCTCTAAAACACTCCATCACATTGCAATGGGAACTTGTTGAAATCCTTCTTAAGTCCTAGTAATTTTGGCAATGGGAATTCTAGACACCTATATTTATTTCCATCTTTAATATGTCTCTTTTAAAAGGGATGAAAGATAAAGTAGTGTATGCATCATCAAATTTTATTTCATCTATTGTGATCATTTAATTTTGAAGTATTTTCAGATTAGGTAGTCTACAAGTTATCTTCCTATTGTGGTTTTTCATTCATGTTGATTCCTCTCCATTAATCTTATTTAAGTAGCTAATTTTCAATAAGCATGATATCTAATCATCTCATTTTCAATCAACTTATTGTTAGGATGTTTCTACTCATTCAACTTATCAATGTTGTGAAGTTCATCACTTTGTGAATGAACATTGGATGTCTTGATGATGTTGTCCACTTGTAACATCCTCCATGTTCAATATATATATATATTTTTATGTTGATATGCTTGCACATGAGGTTAGTTTAAATTAATTAATGAATAGTTGAGTATTAGTTCTTCCTTTTTGTGTTGGTACATTCCTATTCTATTAATGGCACTATCGGGGTTGTTATGATTTGCAATGTATAAATGTATATGTGATAGTAGGCCTTTATATGGATAGGTCATAGGGATGGTTCTTATATGGCCTTCATATGTTCAATATCTAGTCATGAATAATGTAGGTACACTACAAATGGTATCATATCCATCCAAGACTAACCAATTTTGAATTAAATGGTGCCATGGGTGTTGTGTTGTCACAAAGAAACATCCTAGTAGACTTCTACAAACATGCATAATTTTAACATTTTTGGTACTTATAAGTGTTGAAATTTTGGTATGCTCGTTCAACCATAGATAATGTCACATCATTGTCACCCAACCATAGGAATTCACATATTCCACCCCCGAGCACACTAACATTTACTTAGAATAATTATGGAAATCCTACTTCAAAACCAATGGATAAACCCTAGCTGCTAACTGCAACAAAAACTCAAGACAAGTAGAGTGCTCCTTCTCCAATGGTAGAGCACAAGAGAGAGAGTCTCCATATCCACAGAATAAGTTCAATACACAACTGCAACAGCTGCAGCTACACTACTCCATCAAAATTGTGCCATACTCAACAAGAATATCACCAAGAGAACCACCAAGAGAATCACTCGATAGCACTAGAGAGAGACCAATACTAAGAGATGACCATATGCCCTTATTCCTCCTTGCAATTGTAGTTGCAGTAGCAATTGTAGCTGCAACTGAAACTCTCCACAAAACTTGCGCTCTAACTGGGTATCCAAATGAGCTAAACCGTCCTCTATTTATATAAATCTGTCTAGTGACTTTTTTGGCTGGGCCAACCTAACTTTCTGGTAATTATATTTTATGTTTATCTTTTTCCTATGGAGCCAACTTATTTTTCTGGAAGATAATATTCTAAAATTATTTATTCTTCTAGGTCGACTTGTCTTCTAGGGTTTCCATACATATGTTTAATGGTTCACTTGCTTCCAGAATATTCTATTCTAATTCATAGGTTACACATGGAGATTAATACCTCCCGTAGCTACCAAAACATCAACACTCCCTCTTAGCTAGGGAGGTATTAACTAAGATGTTCTTCATGTAGTGGTCTCAAACACATCCATCCATCTCACATGGCATGGGAAAGAATCACATGGTCTTTCAAACCAATCTACAGGTAGCATCACCATAGCCACACAAGCTATCATATGATCAAATAGATCATGTAACGCGTATCACCATCATATCCACACATTAGCCATCTAGTTGGAAAACACCTCCAACACTACTGGTTGGACCTTGAGCTAGTAACCTCTGATGCTACTGATCGAAACTCTAACTGGGAATCATTTCTGACACTATAGGTCAACATTTAGTTCATACTGAACTAGTAACTCGTCATCTCATATAGAATCTAACTCAAAAATTTAACACTCCCTCTTAACGAGGAAGGTATTCCTCTTGGCACAATCATCATCATTTCTTTTATGCTTCTTCACACCTCGGTCATTGTCTTTTTTTCAATCACATATCTATATGTCATAGAAAGTTCTGTACTTTCACTGGAGTAGTGTACCGGCCTTCGTTGGAGTAGCATACCAACCTGCGTTGGGGTAACATACCATCATGCTTTGGAGTAGCATACCAACCTACGCTGGGGTAGCATACCATCTTGCGTTGGAGTACCAACCTGTGCTGGGGTAGCATACTAGCATGCGTTGGAGTACCAACCTGCATTGGGGTAGCATGCCAACCTACATTAGAGTACCAACCTATGTTGGGGTAGCATACCATTCTGCGTTGGAGTACCAACCTATGTTGGGGTAGCATACTAGCCTTCATTGGAGTACCAACCTGTGCTAGGGTAGCATACCATCCTACATTCGAGTACCAACCTATGTTGAAGTATCTCCCACTACTGGGGATCTCATCACTTCCCTCTACTAGGGAACACATCACTTCTCACTATTGGAGAAAAAAACATTTGGACCACTCCAATATTGTCCCTGACAAAATATTGGTCAACATATATTCATACATGTTCATCGGTAGAAATATACTGCAGAAAGTATCCCATCATAATTTTTACATCTCTAGGTTATTTATCTGTAACATTCTTGATCTTGTAGATCAACTTGGAAGTCACCACTTACTTCCCTTATGTTCTCAGAACCAAGGAAAAGATATGTATCCCATTCCGTCTAACTGAATTCCTCCTCGGTCACTGTAGAAAATTCTACTAAAGAAAGGGAATATTCCCATAAGATCTCATATCTCCTCGAATCCACTGAAGCTTTGATCTAGCCTTCTCAATCCATGGCATTTGTCTGTCAGTCCTGGAAGATGTCTCTCTCTTCCATATGAATATGAAAGTCTTTGATTCTCCATTCTCCCTCTGAATATTGACTCCCTCTAAGTCTGTATAATCTTCAGAGACATATGCTCCTCATGATATGGCTCATCAATGTTGCATCCTGCAAAGTTTCATGGGACCACGCTAGTCTCTTCTTGGTCATTGCAACGATTCTGGGTAGGCCCTTATGGCTTTACTAACTCTTTCTGATGATCTAAAGAGTGATCAACTGCAGTAGAGGGATTTGTTCGGTCCTCTTTGGAGCCTTTTTCTCCTTACAATCAATCTCCATATGAGATACTATATATCTTGCAAAAGTACCCTTCTTCGTCTTCTTCTTCTTTGGTACATGGATGTATACAGTCATGTATACAACTTCTTATATGGATATTCTGCTCCATGTCTCAAACTAGAGACCATCTAATATGTTGTCTCCTGTAACCGGCACTATAGCTTCCCTCAGAGTTATCACATGTGACTTGCCCAGAACAAGGAAAACAAAGGGAAAAACAATAGACAAGAATAATACTCTTATAATAATAAAAACAAGAACCAGAACAATAATCATAGTAGCTCCTTCTCAGAGCTATTGCTTGTGACCTACCTGGAACAAGAACCAAAATATAAATACAATAATAAGAAATAGGAAAAACACTCTTATAGTGTTGTGATCAATCATTCCTCCATGGAAACCTGGAACCTGGAACCTTATCTTCAAGAACGAGTGTTGTTGATTTTCTTTCGATTTTCCTTCACCCAAGATGACAAGTATTCTCTTCAACATGTCCCATGTACTTAAGACAATATTCTTTCTTGAAAGAAATCTAAGTTAGAGAATATAATGCAAATAAACTCTAAAATCTCAACCTTAATCAATCTAATACTTGTTAGAAATAATAGGTGTTCTCGTTTAACCATAGACAATATAGAAATATTTTCACCCAACCATAGGCCGAAGCCACCTCTGAGCACCTTAACCTTGACAAAGAATAATTATGGAAGCAAACCCTAGGACTAATAGCCAATCAAGGTAACATATCACTCTCCATAGTTAGCATACCAAGCAGAAAGTCCAAACCATAACCAAGAGAGAGTCCAATATTGAAACCGAAAATACAAGTTGCAGTAGTTGCAGCTGCAACTACTCTCCAGACTTGCGCACAACTAAACTTTTGTAGTTGTGAGTTTTGTGTGTCCAAATGAGCTCTGGCATCCTGTATTTATACTGCTCCTCCTTAGCTGTCTGGGTCAACTTCTCATTCTGGAGGCTAAAAACTCAATATTAAATATTTTCTTTAGCCGACTTGTCTTCTAGGGTTATGTCCAATGCTTTAGGATTTCTTCTTCTTTCTTCCTGAAATATTATATTCTTGTCAGGGTTACACGTGGAGCTTAATACCTCCCACAAATACCATAATATCAACACTCCCTCCTAGCTAGGGAGGTATTGACAGCAATGGTCTTGAGCACACACATACCATTCAACTGGTAGCATCATCATAGCCATACATGTTATCTCATGATTAGATCATGAGTATCATCATCACTATTAGTATCATATGATAGCATCAAATGCATCATCTCTCGAACCCATACTCCAATTGAGTAATTAGGCATGATGTTGAATAAGTCACTCACTCCACAGAGTGATACAAGAGCCATTCTTCTAATCCAAACATATTTCCTAGAAGAATAACTATTCCAACAGATGTTGGAAGCCATGCCATGGGATACAAGGACTATTCTTCTAATCCAGACATACATCCTAGAAGAATAAATGTCTTGGACCATTTTCCATTTGGAGAATGTCTGTCCATCAACACACTAACTATCCATCTAGTTGATAATCATTTTCAACACTACTGATAGTCTACATGGAAATCAGAACAATGTCATTCAATAGAACACAACTGTGTCTATCCATAATAGTACACAATTACTATCCAGTGGTACACAACCACACCAAGTAGCACACGACTACTTAATCAACGACACATAGTCACAATCAGTGGAACACATCCACCACAATAGCATACATCTACTGTCCAAAGACATACAATCTCCATACAAATCATATCATCTGATATCAACCTGCATAAAACAATATCATGATATAAACTGAGTCATTTGGGCCATTCTTCCACTCACATATGTGAGATCTGGAAGAGCATCTGCTCTCAGAATGTAAAACATCAGCCATGTGATATCTGGACTATTCTTCTCAGGAATGGAAGAATAACTGCCCATGATTTCTGAGCCTAGACCATTCACCTAACTAGGCCATTCATCCAACACTAATCATAGTGCAACCTAGAGAGAATGAGTTTTCCCTAGGGAATTCATGTCCCTGATTGTTGAACCTGGAACATTCAACTAACTAGGCCATTCCTCTGGCACTAATCATAATGAAACCTGAATAGAATGAGTTTTCCCTAGGGAATGACTATCCGGACCATTTCCTAATGGAAATGACTGTCTTGCACCAACCTCCAAAATGGACCATTCTTCGAAACTTCTCACAACTGTGAACTTCAAAAGAATGACTACCTGACGAGGCAGACCATTCTACTTGAACACTACTCAGAGTGAATGCCAATAAGAATGACTATCCTAAACCAGTCCTCCATACTGGACACAAGGAGAATCGATGTCTATGGTACATCAACAATCTATTGAACCATTTTCATTATGAAAATGATTGTCCGATCTGGACCATTTTCTAAAATGGAAAATGCCTGTCCGCCAGAAATCTCAAACCACTTTATGAACTAGAAAGGACATGCTCATCCTAGACCATTTTTTGAACTAAAAAATGAATGTCCATAAATCAATAACACATCAGTTCTCCCTCCCAACCTAGGAGTAATCTCTTCCTTTTTCAATAAGGAAGTCGTCTCCACAAGCCCCAACTTGTTTCTTAAGTACACAAACTTTTTCATCTTGGACAGAGGCTTTACCAAAATATATGCTATCTCCTCATCTGTGGAGATATATTGGAACCACTTCTCTTTTCTGGACTTCATCATAGAAAATGTAATGCTTGATCTCAATGTTCTTCGATCTGTCATGGAACACTGGTTTTCTATGAAGCCTTCATATAGCTCTGATCATTACAATATATCATGGTCGAATTATGCACTTATGTTTCCTGCTAGATCATGACATCGTGGAAAGGATCAAACTAAAACATATCCAAGTATCACTTCTTATGTCATCATGAGAGTTTTCCATGGATTAGAAATCCATCATCCCAGACTTTTGAGTAACTATTTTGATACACTATCTCTATCCTAGAAAATTTTCACCACGCTTATGTTATATATGAGATACTCTACATCAAGTTGTTTGAATCCATACAAGGTCTTCTTATATCTGCATACATGGGTCTCTTTTTGGTATAAGATTATTTCTCACTTTCTTTATTGGGAAGAACAGTGTTTTACATGTAAATTCCAATCCATGGATACTACAAGAGGTATATCTAGAACAAGTTGTTGTCATAGTCTTGTCCCTCCTTCTGGAAGAACCTATGAATCTTGCAATGCTTCCATTCGTAAGTATTTTTCACACTGTTCTTTATCATAACTTCCATTTCTTTTTCTCAATTGCTTCTTAGTGAGTTCAAACCAAGTTGGTAGTCTTTGTAATTCTCAGTATAATAACTGGTTGTTTTATCTTTTTCTTTCTTTCTTGGAATCTTCATGTTCTTCCTCATGTTTCTCTTTAGCTCTTGGGTCCATGGAGTCTTCTATAGATTATATGCCCTGAAGATTCCAACCTCTTCCTTTCATCATAGGATCATGGATGTAGATGGACAACCAAGGATACTTTAAGGATTCTTTTCGAAGAAGACTTCTTCTAAAGTCAAATTGAACGTGTGTTGCTTTTTATGGCTGCTACTTTCAATGGGAACATGGATAGATACTTCATAATCCTCAATGGATCATATTATTTAGTATTATCTCCCTCCTAATCCTTGCTTCATGCATGAATAAATGCTCTTATTTTGGAATTATGTAATCATCTCCCTCCATCTAAGATAGTCCACGCTTTTGTCTACATTCTTACTGCCTTCTGCAAGGTGTCACGAGTATTTTTCTAATTTCCTCTGTTTTGACTATTTCTGGGTCTCTTCAGCTTTTATTCTGATTTTGGCTTATCAGGCAATTGCTACTTATATAATAGCTTCTACAAGAATTGTTACTAAATATATAAACATGCTTCATCTTTTCATGTGTATTGCTTGACTTGTAGTCATTGTAATAACAACCCTTATCCTTTTATTCTTCCATAGGTATTGTTTCCCTTGAACATATTTTCTTCTAAGAAATAGATATACATGATATGTACAGGAACTATGTAAACATGATATATACAAGAGCTTTGAAGAATATTGTTACCTTGACTTAGAAGAAGAAGTATGTTTTATCTTGCTTGACTTTGTTTGAGGGTTCCCTTTCTTCGACAATTGTTGTTTCATCTGTTTCCTTCCTTTCCTTCAACTCAGGAAAGTGGTTCCTGTAGTGACCATATTTTTGACACCTGAAGCATTGTATCTTTGACATATCATTTTCTTGATTTGGTTTCTTCCTTGAGCCAAACTTCTTCTTATTCTTGAAATTATTGAACTTTTCTATGAAGGCTTGATCATCGTATTTCTTTTGGGATTTCTCTTTTGCATTAATCCTGAATTCTTCTTGTGCATAGAAAGTCCAAAGTTATTCAAATGTGGGATACTCCTTTCTTTTGTTCATACTTGCGGAAAATGCATCCCATGTCTTAGGAAGACCATTGAGTACTATATTTACCAGTTCCTTCTCCGAAATGATTTCTTCAATATCTTGTAGTTGATATCTTAATTGAGATATTCTCACAAGGTATGATGTTATGTTGTCATCATCATTCATTTTCATGTCACAGAGCTCATTCTTCAGACTCATTACTTGTCCAATGTTTCTGACTGAGAAGAGGTTAGTTAGGGAATTGCACATCTTCTTAGATGAGTCAAGATGAGAGGTGTAGGGTATCAAGTGGTGTTTTACAGAGTCCACTATGATACTCATGGAATTGATGTCATTGTCTTTGAACTTATCCATAATTGAAATGTTCTGAGGTTCCTTCTCTTTTCCTTCTTCAAACTGTGGTTCCACGATATTTCCTTTCACAATATCCAACACTTTATTCTTGGAAAGAATGAGATCAATCCTTGTCTTCCATGCTATGAAGTTAGAATCCCCTTCTAACTTGTTTTCTGACTTCATAGAGTAGGTCATGATTGCTTTGACTTAGTCAACCTTTGGCTTTGACCAAAAACTCAAACTTGACGTCTTAGCTTGTTGAGAGTACCAGGAGGTGCACTAGGTTAGGGTGCACTAGGATATCCAAAAATGAGGTCAATATCCTCACTTAAGGTGCCTCAACAAGAGGGTTAGGGTTTTGTTGCTGCAACAAAAACTTTGACTACAAATGCAACTGTAACTGAGAAAATCCTCCCAACATATCTTCTAGTGGTTAGATTGTCTGAAGATAGTGTGGGTGCATAACCTGTTAGAAATAATAGATGTGCTCATTTAACCATAGAAAATATAGCAATATTTTCACACAACCATAGGTCTAAGCCATCCCCGAGCACCTTACCCTTGACAGAGAATAATTCTGGAAGCAAACCCTAGGCCTAATAGCCAATCAAGGTAGCATATCACTCTCTAGAGTTAGCATACCAAGAAGACAGTCCAAACCATAACCAAGAGAGAGTCCAAGACTGAAGCCAAAAATACAAGTTGCAGTAGCTGCAACTGCAACTACTCTCTAGACTTGTGTACAACTAAATTTCTAAAGTTGTGATTTGTGTGTGTCCAAATGAGCTCTGGCATCTTGTATTTATAATGCTCTTCCTTAGCTGTCTGGGTCGACTTCTCATTCTGAAGGCTAAAAAATAAATATTAAATATTTCCTTTAGCCGACTTGTCTTCTAGGGTTGTGTCCAATGCTTTAGGGTTTCTTCTTTATTCCCAAAATATTCTGGTCTTGTCAAGGTTACGCATGGAGGTTAATACCTCCTGCAACTACCATAATATCAAAAATACTTTGACTAGAGTCATCTTATAACTTTAACTTTGAACAAAGGTTACTAGAACTTCAATAGATCAAAATACAACTAGATGTTCATAATATTACAATAATGTCATAACAACTAGAGGCATATGAAAACAATAAAAACCTGGAGTGCATTGTTCCTATGAATGTGTTGGGTCTTAGATCCCTCTGGATATATGATTGTAAGAGATCCCTTCTCCTACAATCACACTCAAAATAGTGATACAATTTAAATATATATAAGTACACACCTCCAGGAGCATCGACATGTGGTGGCACCATCCAGTAGCAACAACAAGCAATGACGAACCTTAAAACTTCAAAGGTGCTCCAACTTGTAATCTAAAGGTAGTTGGAGATGTGATAGGGTAAGGCACACTAGGAAAAATAAAAATTAGTCCCAACACTTCACAGAAACTTTTACTGCAACTAGTACTGCAATTGGTATTGGCACTGCAACTAGTGTTGCAACTGACACTACAACCGATGCTGCAATTGGAACTGTAACTGGTGCTTCAACTGGCCCTACAACTGGTGTTGCAACTAGCACTGCAACTGGCACTGTAACTAGTGTTGCAACTGGCACTACAATTGGTGCTACAACTGGTACTGTAATTGGTGTTGCAATTGGCACTACAACTGGTATTGCAACTGGGACAAAGAAATTGGCATGAAGTAACTGACACCGCAACTGCAACTATAAATGGCACTGTAGACCTAGGGTTTTATAAGGAAACCCTAATTTCTCAACTTCAGAAATTTGTAGATCTGATCTAGGGAATAGATGCACCCTACTTAGGCAACCTTCTTAGTGAGTTCAGTAAGTGCTTAATGATCTTGAAAATGGGGTAAACTAAGGATCTTCCTTCCAGTGGTTAGACTGTTATGAAGGAACCCAACTCTGATTCCATGTTGAAATTTTGGTATGCTATTTTAACCATAGACAATGTCACATCATTGTCACCTAACCATAGGCATTCACATATGCCACCCCTGAGCACACTAACCTTTACTTAGAATAATTCTGGCAAGCCTACTCTAGAACCAACAAATAATACCTAGTTGCTAATTGCTACAACAACTCAAGAAAACTAGATCGCTCCTTCTCCAATGGTAGAACACAAGAGAGAGAGATTCTCCATATCCATAGAATAAGTGCCATACACAACTGCAACAACTACATCTACAATACTCTCTCAACCTTGCACCATACTTAGAGAAAGAATATCACCAAAAGTTTCACCAGGAGAATCACTTGACAACTCTAGAGAGAGACCAATACCAAGAGATGACCATACACCCTTATTCCTCCTTGCAAATGCAGTTGCAGTTGCCACTATAGCTCTCCACAAGACTTGCGCTTTGACTGGGTATCCAAATGAGATAAAACTTATATTAATCTATCCAGTGACTTTTCTGGCTTGGTCGACCTCACTTTCTGGTAATTATATTTTATGTTTATCTTTTTCATGTGGAATCGACTTGTATTTTTGGAAGATAATACTCTAATATTATTTATTCTGCTAGGTCGACTTTTCTTCTAGGGTTTCCACACATATGTTTAATCATTCACTTGCTTCTGGAATATTATGTTCTAAGTCATAGGTTACATGTGGAGGTTAATACCTCCCACAACTACCAAAACATCAACACTAAGGTGTTATTTTTCCTTCCTTTCATTTTGAACTTGGTGATATCAAGAAACACTATTTAGGTTTCATTTTTAGTTTCTATGTTATATAGAGTTATAATATTATAGATTCAAAACTTCTTGTGTATATATAAGAACCAAAATCCCACTTATAATTTTTTTAGTATTCAAGTTTTGGTTAAAAAAACAATAATGGTAATGGTGAATTCACTACCTTGTGGGCAAGTTCTTGTATCATGAATGAGCATGCAAGTTTTAATTCAATGGTGGAATGATGAATTCAATGAATTTCCAATGATTTTAAACTAGATAAGAATATACACATAATGGTGTTGTAGAGGTCAAATGAGTAAAATAAATAACAAAGGAAGATATTATGCATATATGGTTGAGATCTTATTGTGTGATCTAATTCATATAGCACAAGTATTTGGTCACTCCATAAAAATTTGAGGACAAGTTTTGTTCCAAGGGGGGGAGTACGTACTACCCTCCTTACCTAACTCTACTTTAAGAATGATTAAGAGGTTAATTTGAGGATAGACTAAAGAGTTTAGTGTCCATGTTTTTTTATTGTATTGTAATATGTATATGACTTGTGGAATGTACTTCATTGACATGACGCATTTGATAGTTTTAAATGTTGGGTATATTATCGTATACATTATGATTGATATATGCTTGAATATGAAATGGATACTTATGTTGTGAAAAAGTATAAGTTGTGTCAGGTGGACAAGACCTGCAGGACTTCTAGGCGGGGTTGATTAAACGAAGATGAAGGCTATGGAAGCCAAATTATATGATGTCAAAGTTTAATGGAACCATTTGACTTTCGTTGATACTATATTGCTTACATTCTATATCTACATGGATGTGTTGTGACATGATTTAAGTGGTACATGACATTGGTTTCATGAGGGGGACATAGATGGATATGGTTGTTTGGGAGAACTTTATGTTATGAGTCAAACATTAAATATCCATGGAAGGAAACTACAAATATTAAGAAATAAATTAAATTGTGATGCTTATTTGATATCGATCTACATGATATGTGTGTGATTGTTGCATGTGCAAGACACAAGGAAATCCTTGCCAACTCGACAACATATGGGTGTGGTCCATAACGAGTGAACTCTTAATGGAGATGTGGAATATCAATTGAGGAATGGAGTCTTTATTTGTAGATGATGTGGTTCTTATGATTTGGGGGAATGTAGTAAGGCAATATGACCTTACTCCCTAGAAGTGAATCCTTCCAGATGTCAAATTAAGCTAAGGTAAAATTTATAATAATAAAAAAAACACAAAAATGACCCCATAAAGCTAAGGTTGAATTAATTCATAAATTAACTACCCACTTCATGGAGATCTTAAAAGTACTATTATTTAATTTTAAAAAATAATTATTATTTAAGAAAAATAATAATCAATAAAAAAGGGGGAAATGACACATGGTGGGGGGAGTGACGAATAATAAGGATTAATTAAATGAAATTAAAAAGAGAAAAAATCATAATTTTGCATGAAGGGGTGAGGTGGCTAGCC
>ML780380.1:164909-200951 GCA_009831015.1 Picea engelmannii
AGTACAAACATTATGTAGAAATTATGTGAGCATGATTAACTTATTGAATTATGAAAGGGATATTGAAAGAAGATATCATTACTAATCATGGATGTTTACCAATGGATGGTAATATCCATGATACATTCTATAATCAAAATTGGTTATGAGACCACACAACTTAGGGGTCTCAGGGAAAGAAGTTTTCCCTGAGTATGGTAGTGGAAACTTGTTGGTAAATTAATAGTTGGTGAGGAAAGGATTTTGATTCAACAAATAAATTTGTGAGTCAGTTGGCAAGCCAAGTGTTGCCCCCTCAAGGGAAACCACTTCCAGACTAGCCTCTCATGGATGAATTGATGCTTCTTGTATGAGGTCTCCTACTCATATATTCCATTTCCAACCTAATATTTCAGTCCTTCTAGCTTAAAATCATCCATGAACTCCTTTAGATACCTCTACCATGGTATATCATCTATTATGTTTTACACCTCATACGATATGTGCTCACACATATGGTACTTCATGCTTCTTTTAGTTGATGTGTTATGATTTCATATGATGGTTTCCTGCTTAGAAGTGGTGTGATGGTTTATAACTTGTCATGAAAGTAATTAACATGGGTTATATATTATAACACTTCTTAATGCTAATAATTTAATAATTTTTTCTCATTTTACCATGGGGGGACATGTTTTCCTTAGATAAATTTTGTCTTGACTTAGGATTATATGTACTATCGGTAATTTGGTTGAGTATCGTATCCATATCCTAGCCACATCTAACACTTCCCATCATTCCACATAACTACCATCTTGTTCATAAAAGAAATATTATAACTACTTATATTTGAATTATCAATTGTCATCCAACAAGATCTAAATGAAGAAAAATGTAAGACAAAGTCAAATAAAGCCAAAAAAGGCTAGAGGTGAAAAGCAATAATGTTAAAAATGAAAAAATATTGAGGCTACTACTATGCCACCTCATTAAAAAATCCTAACCCCAAGGTCCTATGCTTAAAATGAATATCTAAAGATAACATAATAAGAAAAACAAAAGAAAATATAAAAAGGGACAATTAAAAGGCGTCGAGGGGTAAATCTAACCCAAGCTTCCTCTTAAAAGGATTACAAGTACAAAAAATGAAGATTCCAAGCTCAAAAAGGCTAGTTGGACCAACAAAAGACCTTATCCATCATTAAAAATGACTTTAAAGGTCAAAACATAAATTTTTCCTTCTTTTTTCCATTAATTATTCATCAAATTTACCTATCTCTAACCAAGTTGCCTAGGAAATACCTTTTTTCCTAATGATTAACACTTTTAATAGGGGTAAAGTTGTCCCAACATGGTAAACTTAGGCAATTTATAATTTTATGAAGCTTGATGCATCATTTTAGGTGGGTACCCCACATTGGATTTCGTGCACAATGCCTCAAGATATATGTACCTTAATTTAGGCATATCTACCTACATTGGAATTTGTGCCACTTTTATTGGGATCTATGTCACTACATTGGGATACATGTCATCACATTGGACAGTGACAGGGATGCCAAATCATCATCATGTGCCACATGGACCATTCCTAGAGGGTGAACTTGCTTTCTTACACTATTTCTCAAGGTGTTGAGATGGTTACAATACATTTTTTAGGGCGGCCAACTTCAAGGGTAGTTATATTTTGATAGATTGCCCAGAATTTTGTTGGATCCATGCCATTGGATGCAGAATGGCTGCATGATTTCTGAAATGGGATTATAATAGAAAATTAGCAAAAAATTGACCTAGTTACAATGTTTCTTAAAATTGTCACGTAAAAGTTATCACCACGTTTTGGAGCCACACAAGTAGGGTGAATTTTCTCTCTCTTAGACACGTGTGAGTAGTTAGAGCATCTTGTGGAGTTCACATCTTCTTTTTGACTAGTCCACTCACATGTTTGAGTTGGTTGAGGTGGTTATTTCATGATATACTATTTTATTAGTTCAAAATGGTTTTAGACCATGGTATTGAGAGTGCCTCTTGTTTTAGCTCATGGTTTTTGTTAAGCACATTGTAGTGGAATTTGATATTGTAATAGTATATGGTTTTCTACTCATGGTTTTGTGAGGTGCCTTATCTATGTAAGGAGGGATCCTCTCTCATTTTTCATGGTTGGAAACAAAGTGGAACACTTCTTTCCATTTGTGTGTAAGTTTTTATTTCTTCTTGAGTAATGTTCTAGTGTTTTATAGAGAGATTTTAGAATTTGAAATCTTGATTGATGTAAGAGCTATCGCAAGGAGGAATAATGCAAATAAGGTATGCATTTAATTCTATTTTATTTTTTATTTAATTAGATTTCATCTTGTATTAGAGATAAATATCTCGTGATTTTATTTCTTTACAAGACGTTTATTTTACAATTTCCTTGTCATACTTAGGTTTACTTATTAAGATTTAACCTCCCTTCAAATCCATGCAAGTTTTATTATCTAGGTTGGTGCTCTTCTAGCAATTTTCTTTTGATGTTGGAAGACTTCAACAAATTTGTTGAAGAAGACATTGCCAAGGGTTTCTAAGACCCCATAGCCTAATGGTAAGCATTGATCTTCCTTGCTTTTTCTAACCATGTCATTTGTATTTTCCCTTCAACCTTTGTTTATATGGTAATCTAGGGTTTTCATTGAGTATTTATAGATCTAGATTTCCTTTATATCAAATCTTTGAGCTTAAATGATTAGATCTAGTAGTAGGCTTGAGTATTTCATTTGCAAATCATTTCATTTATTTGCTTAATCATAAATCGATTTTCATTTTCTATTTGTGTGGTAGATATAATATCCGAGGAAGAGAATGTTTTTGGACCTAATGTGCTTATTTCATACCTTTTGCATACATATAGAATAGTTACACTTAAATTAGCTAAATTGATGCCTTAACTCTCAAAATGTCTCATGATTTTAAGCTAATTCACAATCTCTTTTTTGTTGGTTTAAATTTCTGAGTTAAAGGTTTGGTTCATTAGACCAGAAATTTTATTTCTGGCAGTCTTGTATTTTAGATCTAACTAGTTTAGAGCAAGTGTATTTTGTTTTAGGCCGCACTTTAATATTTTGTTTTTTCACTTGAATGGTAAATAGTTTAAGGTGGAACTTGTTTGAATGCTTTAATCATATAATCATTTGCTATCTTGGTAAATTCACATATGTGATAAACACTTCACTATCACTAAATAATTCTTTGATTTGCACTTAAACAAATGGGAACATGACAATGTGTTAATGGTATTCGCACTAAGTGGTTTCATTGGATCTATTCATATGATCAATATTTTTTTAATGGAAAAACATTCTTAAGCACATGGATGCATAAATGTCTCCTTAAATGATGTCTCTAAATATATGCTTTAAAACACTCTCTAGTGCATTTGATGAATTATTCATGTGATGTGGCTTAACATTAGTGTAATTTGAGCATACACCTAATATAAATAGATTATGGAATTTATTTCATACTTATATTTGGCTAAGTTTCTCATTAATTGTTTGCACTTCACTTGGCACAACAAAATCTAAGTTTAGTTCCTCAATGAACTGTGAATAATAGCATCTTCATTTATGGTTTCATGATCAAATTAACTTGTTTAAGTTTGTGATTCATTTACAAATATGCAAATGATATCTTAAGTCTAGAAATGATGTGCTAACAAATATGTTATGGTGTACCTTTTGTGGATAAATTCCATGTCACACATAATCCACTTAACTTAATGATATGAATATTGAACACATTTTAAGTGAAATATGCGATCTAGAATTGGTTTTACAATCACATGGATGATCTTCTCGGTTCAATTCTACATGGTTAATAACACTTGTTGGGTCACATAAATACCACATTTTCATATACTATTTGTCACCATGATTCATACCATATCCTTCTATAGAACCCTTAATCTCCACCACTTTCATATACATATGGATTCATATTCTATTTTTCCAAATTATTTATCTTTGAGCATTTTTAAGAGAATTCTTGATTAAAATTTAGAAATTATATATATTTTTCATATTTATTCTAAATATTTGTGTGAGCTTTGTGATATAGGAATATTTCAAACAAAGGAGGATTCAAGAAGCTTCTCAAATGTTCTCCACATTTTAAAGATTTGAAAAGATAATTCAAAGATAATATTTTGGAGAGAATATCTTATCCAAGATATTTGTGGAGGGTTTAAAGGGATAGTTGGAGGAAAAAGTCGATCTGTAATTATGAGTTTGTTATATTTATTCATGTATAAATAAGCGGGTTCTCTCCTCATTTGGGAGGAGGCCTCTCTCTAGAAATAGAGAAACAATGAAATAGTTTGTCATTTTGAGAGTCATATTTGGATCTCATCATTTTGTAATTGGATTGATACTTTTGGAATAAAGAGTTAGATTTCTTCAAGTTTTGATTTGTTAATTTAGTTTCTCATGTGAGCTCACATGCTTTTCATTTTTCCTTTTTTTATTTGTAATTTTCAATGCTTTTATTAGATTTAATTTATGCAATTCCATGTTTTCATAGATTAATTTTAGCTTTCATATTTTCGTAGTTAGATTCAATTTCAGTTTATTTCATAGTTAGAGATAGTTTCAGTTGCAAGGTTTATTAGATTAATTTCCTTTGATGCAATTTCATACTTTTTAGATTTTAGATTTAGTTTTAGTCAAAGTGTTTCCTTTCAAATGTTAGAGTAGAATAGATTGCTTTAGCCCTGCGTATATTGTGCTTACATCTCTAAGTTTACGAACCCCGAGTTGACAATTTTATGTCGAAATCAATATCATATAATTCGCTCGACAACACTCACTCATGAATGGTTAACATACTCTTTGAAGTATAATTCTAAAATTTTACATTTGAGCACTATTTTATGGTTTAATTTGAGTGAATTGGCCAGCGCAAATTTACATTGTGGTTGCAATAATCTACTTGGCATTTCCAACATATTTGGGATATTTCACACTTGTTCTTTCATATTTAAATGCTGGTAACAACTCTTTGACCTTTGAATTTCCATGTGATACTTTGGTGTACTTGATTTGCACTCACACTTGGGGTTTAATTTAACAATTTATTTTTAAACCATGTCACACTTGTTTCTAATCTTATCAAGAGAAAATTCATTGATTGAGTTAATGAACTAAGTCATCAATCTAAGCTAAGTAAACACTCTCTCGTCTACAATGTGTATCTTAGTTTGGTTCATAGGGTCATCTCCAAGCTAGGGTAGGATAGCTAGTGTTTTCTTTCCTTAGTCTCGAGTGTGGAGAAAGGATACCAAGATGACAATGGCTAGCTTTCTTGATAGTACCTCTAGGCTCTCCCACTGAAGTTAGGAATTTTCTTCCTAGGGTAGAGTTTCATATATAACATTTCGGTGTTGTTTTCAGTGATAAAGTCATTCCCTGGGTATTCAAAGTTTGACTTCAACTCTTGGTGAATAGGATTAAAATATTGGTTAAGTTGACTCACTTGACAACTCCATTGAAGGGAAGAAGCCCAATTCCCTTAGATATTTTGAAAGTTTTGAAATTTGGTTCCTTGTAGAGTGAAGCAAGCATCCTTGTTGGCATTTTATTATTCACCTTAATGACTCCACTTTTGGTTGAAATTGGTTGAAATGGCACATTATCATTTCCATACAAAAATTCCTTGCTTTAATATTAGAAAAATTCCTTGATATCCTAATCACATACCATTGGCACGGAAAATAAATGCTCCAAAATTTGACAATGAACCCTTGCATACTACTCAACACATTTTTTAATTTTTGGAATATGTTTGCAAGCTTGGAGTAGTCAATGAAGACATCTTGATCAGGCTATTCTTCTTTTCATTAGATGGAAGAAAAAGGGCTTGTGTTAGAAATGGTAGTTTTCCTGGGTCAATATCATCTTGTGGGGACTTTATCAAGATATTTTTCAAGTGTTGGGGTTCTCCTTTGGAAAAAATTGAAGATGATGAAACTATCAAAAAACATGAAATTGAGGAAACTTGCACTTTGTCTGTTAATGGAAATCAAGAATGTGAAGTGAATCTAGATGAAGTGTCTCCTCGTGGTAGTTTTCAAGAAGATTTGGATAATAATTTGGAGAGTTGTGAATGAGTGTTATTCCCCTATACAATATAGACGCGGAGTGTCATACTTGGAGGATATTTGAATGGATGTAGCTAGAAAACAAAAGGAGGCATCTATAGCACATAACATTGAAGACTAAGAACTACCTCTTATGGACATAGATGAAGGGTCTTCTTGTGGTCCTGCTAAAGAGAAATCATCACCTTGTGAAAATCAAACTTGTGAAGAGGATATTAAAAAATAACACCTCGATGATTGCATTGAAGTTTCCCATGAGAGGAAAAGGGAGATTGATGCTTTATTTCTTGAGTTTAAAAGGAATCATTCATATGAGTTAGGGGTTGAAATAAGAAAAAGGATAGAAGAAAACATTACCCTTATGAACTTGATTGAAAAGAAAGAATCTAAGGATACAACTCATAATGAATATCAATAATATGAAGGAAACATTGATCCCATTGAACACCAAGGATATGAACAAGAATAAGACCAACCATCTAATGAGAACAATAAGGAAGAATCACTACATGAGTAATACATCGATGGTGAGGAAGAACATCAAGTACTTCATGAATCCATCAAGGAGGAGTTAAGTGAACATGAAGTTATGCCTTGATGGTGAAAATGATGATTTTTTTTCTTCTTATCCACATGAAGTTGAGGACTTAAGGAATGATACCCCTTATCAAAATCTTGAGATTTTTTATCCATCTTATTATGGTATTGAAGGGGAAATTTTTGAAGAAGGATTATTTTACTTTCCTTCATCCCATGAAGGAGATAGTGACCTTGGTCATAAAAACCTTGTTGATATTTTCCACATTGAAAGATCTAAGTGGGATACAAGTTGTTTTCATTTTTAAGGTGATCCCATTTATGACATTGATTATGAGGTTCTAGATGTGATTGATGAAATTTTAAATAACGAAGAATTTGACTTAGAATTGTTTTATGAAAAATCCACTAGTCAAAATCTTGAAGAACGTGAAATAGTTTTTCCAAGGGTTAAGTTTGAAGAGGTTCTTGAGTATTTGTTTCCTTATTTCTTAGAAACCCTACCATTGATCTATGAGTGTCCTCATCCTCCTTTCTTATCTTTGACTTGTTCTCCTTCCTTACCATAAAATCAATGTGATATGGAAAATCAACCATTTATGTGTAGATCCCAATTGGAGCCACCTTCACAACCTTTGCTCTCTCATTTTACAAGCAAAAACAATGAGTTGGCCCACTCCTTTGATTACATTAGCCCCATTTCTCTTTGGATGGAGGAAGTTTGTGAAGGTATTAACCAACCTTGGCAAGATTTGGACCTTATACTTCATGAATATGGTATTTTCTTGGTTCCAAACTTAGGAGTGACCAAAATTCCACCTTGCATCCACACAATATTTAATGTATCCTTGTTTTGGTTTATAACCAAACAAAAGGAGAGACCTCAAACTATGGATGACCTTCTCAATTGGTTGCATTGGATCTTTGACTTTACTTAGCAACCACACTTCTTAGTCAGTTTGTAGATTAGGAAATAATAAGTTCTTTGGAATATTATCTTAGAATGTTTGTTTGTTTCCTTTCTTTTCATTTCTTCTTTACTTAGAATAAATTTTTTTGGAAGCATTTAACTTATAATAGTTACATGCTTTCATTTCTTAGACATAGAAAATTTTCATTTCTGCAAAGTTATGATGGTAGTCTAACTAGGGTGGTAGCATCACCATTTTTCTCACATTTCCCCAAGTTTAGAAGTATGTAGGCTACATGTATGGTGTGATATTATGGAGTTCTCATAATATTTTTCTCTTATAATGCATGTCCCCAAGTAGGAGCCAGATGTTTCGCCCTCAAGGGAAACTTCTTCCAGACTATCCTCTCAAGGATGCATTGATGTTTCTTGGATGATCCCTCCTGCTCATATCTGCCAATTCCAGCCTGATCTTCTATTCCTTCCATCCTCACATCATCCATGAGCTCCTTCAGGTATCTCTACCACGGTATATCATCTCCTATGCTTTACACCTCAAATGATATGTGCTCGCACAGATGGTACTTCATGCTTCTTTTAGTTGATGTGTTACAATTTCTTGTGACGTTTTCTTACTTAGAAGTGGTGTGATGGTTTCTAACTTGTCATGATAGTAATTGACATGGGTTATACATTATAACACATCTTAACGATGATAATTTATTAGTTTGTCTCGTTTTACCATGGGGGGGCATGTTGTCCTTAGATAAATGTTTTCTTGACTTAGGATTAGATGTACTACTAGTAATTTGGTTGAGTAGTGTATCCATATCCTAACCACATCTAACACTCTCCATCATTCCCCATCACTACCATCTTGTTCATAAATAAATACTACCCCTACTTGTATTTGAATTATCAAATGTCATCTAGAAAGACCTAAATGTAGAAAAATGTAAGTCAAAGTCAAATAAATCCCAAAAAGGCTAGAGGTGAAGACCAATAATGTTAAAAATGAAAAAATACTAAGGCTAATGCTATGACACCTCATTAAAAAGGCCTAGCCCCAAGGTCTTATGCTAAAAATGCTTATCTAAAGAAAAAGGACTAAGGAAAATCAAAGAAAATATAAATGGGGATAATAAAAAGGTGTTCAGGCAGTAACTCTAACCCAAGCACCCTCTTAAAAGGATTACAAGTACAAAAAATGAAGATTACTAGCTCAAAAAGGCTAGTTGGACCAACAACACACCTTATAACACAAATTTTCTCATATTTTTTCCATCAATTTACCTATCTCTAACCAAGTTTCCTAGGAAATGTATTTTTACCTAATGAATTGAAACATGTAATAGGGGTAAATTTGTCCCACCATGGTAAACTTAGGCAATTTATAAAATTAACCTATGTTCATTTGTTGTTAGAGGATATTACTTAATGCTTGTTGCATAATGACTTGTTTTGAATCTTGATGCATCATTATAGGTGGATTCCCCACATTGTAATCTCTGCACAATGCCTCAAGATCCATGTACCTGCATTGGGATCTGTGTACATGTATTCAACCATATCTACCTACCTGCATTGTGATCAGTGACACTTTTCTTGGGATATATGTCATTGCATTGGGATACATGTCAGTGCATTGGACGATGACAAGGATGTCACATCATCATTATGTGACACATGGACCATTCCTAGAGGGTGCACTTGCTTTCTTGTACTATTTCTCGAGGTATCGAGGTGGTTAGAGCACATTTTTTAGGACAATTTACTTTAGGGGAAATTATATTTTGACAGACTACCTAGAATTATTCCATATCAATGCTATTAGATCCAAAATGGTCGTAGGATTTCCAAAATGGTGTTATAGTACAAAATTAGACAAAAAATGACCTAGTTATGATGCTGCTAAAAACTATCATGTGAAAATTATCCTTGTGTTTTGGAGTTGCATGTGTAGGACACATTTTCTCTTTCTTATCCACACGTGTGGGTGGTTAGAGCATCTTGTGGAGTACACATCTTCTCTTTGACTAGTCGACTCATGTGTTTGAGTTGGTTGAGGTGGATATTTCATGATATATTATTATATTGGCTCAAAATGGTTTTAAACCACGGTATTGAGAGTGTGTCTTGTTTTAGATCATGGTTTTGCTTGAGCACATTGTATTGACACATGGTATTGTAATATAACATGGTTTTCTACTCATAGTTTTGTGAGGTGCCTTATCTATATAAGGAGGACTCCTCTCCCATTTTTCATGGTTGAAAATAAAGTATTTCGTTTGTAAATCATTTCATTTATTTGCTTAATCATAAAACAATTTTCATTTTCTCTTGGTGTGGTTGATATAATATTTTAAGAAGATAAATTTGTTGGATCTAATGTGTTTATTTCATATATTTTCCATAGATCTAGCATAGTTACACTTAAATGAGCTAAATTGATGTCTTAACTCTCAAAATGTCTCGTGATTTTAAGCTCAATCATAACCTCTCTTTTGCTAGCTTAAATTTCCAAGTTATAGGTTTGGTTCATTAGATCTGAAAATTTATTTCTAATGGTCTTCTATTTCAGATCTAACTAGTTTAGAACAAGTGGATTTTGCTTTAGACCACACTTTTTTTTTTTCTTTCACTTGAATGGTAAATGCTTTAAGGTGAAACTTACTTGAATGCTTTAACATATGTTATATGTATTGCATATAACATTTAATCATACAATCATTTGTTATCTTGGTAAATTCACATTTGTGCTAAACATTTCACTATCACTAAATACTCCTATTATTTGCACTTAATCAATGGGAACATGACAATGTGTTAAGGGTATTCACACTAAGTGGTTTCATTGGATCCATTCATATCCTCAATATTTTTTATTTTATTTTTTCACGGAAAAACATTCTTAAGAGCATAGATGTATAAATGTCTATTTAAATAATGTCTCTAAATATATGGTTTAAGACACTCTTTAGTAAATTTGATGAATGATTCATGTGATGTGGCTTAACATTATTATAATTTGAGCATATGATGGAAAACACCTAATAGAAATAGATTCTGAAATTTATTTCATAGTTGGTTGAGCTGCTCATTAATTTTCTGCACTTTACTTGGCACAACTAGATATGAGTTTAACACATCAGTTGAGTATTAATCATCTACAAGTCTTGGGGAATTCAAAGAGTGTGATAGATTGGTTAAGAATTAAGAGCGATTTACAAGTATCTTCACTTATGGGTTGGATGAATAAGATCCAGTATCTTATAATGTTTTTCAACACCATTAGATTTGATCATATCTGCAGGGAAGAGAATGAGGAAGTAGACATATAATAAAAAGAAAAACACTTCAGGTTCCAGAAGGGAGGATCCATTTCAGCAAATGGTAGGATGGCCACGAGGGACCCCCACTATCTCTGCGTCTCTACCTGTGATTAAGATAACACAACTGGGAAGTTTGTGTCTTTTTGAGAGATCTGGATCCCTCTAAAATGTGTTTTCATATGTTACCATGGACTCCTCCTTTTGATTTTTGGTTTTCTCTTTGATGGGTCCAACTATATATAACAATCTCTTTGTTGGTCTACATGTTATGACTATGTGGTATGTGTATACCTTATGAATATGGTTGTAATAACACAACTTTGTACGTTTTTTAGAACACCATATATTTAATATATTGAGAAGTTTTCTGCTGGAATAAACTAAATCTGAGTTTAGTTCCTTAATGAATAATGAATAATATGATCTTCATTTATGGTTTCATGATCAAATTATCTTGTTTAAGTTTGGGATTCATTTACAAATATGCAAATCTAAAAATGAAATCTTGAGTTTGGAAATGATATGTTAACAAATATGTTATAGTATATCTTTTGCGGATAAATTTCAGATCACACATAATCTACTTAACTTGATTATATGAACAATGAACACATCTTGAGTGAAATATGCAATATGGAATTGGTGTTATAGTCACATGGATGACCTTCTTTGTTCAATGCTACATGCTTAATAGCACTCACTCATGAATGGTTAACATACACTTTGAATTATAATTATGAAATTTTGCACTTGAGCACTATTTTATGGTTTAATTTGAGTAAATCAGCCAACACAAATTTACATTATGGTTGCACTAGTCTACTTGGCATTTCCAACATATTTGGGACATTTCACACTTGCTCTTTCATATTTAAATGTTGGTAACAACTCTTGGACCTTTGAATTTCCATGTGACACTTTGGTTTATTTGATTTTCACTCATACTTAGGGTTTAATTTAATAATTTATTTGTACACCACATCACACTTCTTTCTAATCTTATCAAGAGCAAATTAATTGATTGAGTTAATCACCTAAGTCATCAATCTAAGCTAAGTAAACACTCTCATCTACAACAAATAGCTTAGATTGGTTTGTAGGGATTCCCCCCTAAGATAGGGCATAAGCTTGGGTAGGATAGCTAGTGTTTTCTTTCCTTGGTCTAAAGTGTGGGGAAAGGATACTGAGGTGACAATGGGTATCTTGCCTGATTATACCTCTAGGCTCTCCCATCAAAGTTAGGGCTTCTTTTCCATGGGTAGAGTTTGAAAGATAACAACAAGAGTTGGATACAACAAATCAATTTGTGAGTCAGGGATACCATTTCATAATTGTTTTTATATGTGGAATTTCTTTGTGATGTTATATATAATTTTTGTGATGGTAAATTAGAAATAAATTCATAAATGAAATGTTGGATTTATGGTTTATAACTCTTGTTGAAGTGAAGAATTTTGCAGGCTGATAGATACTCAAGAAGCAACGGTTTTGTTGCTAGTGTAATAAAAATGGCTAATAGAATTGTTGTCAAAGACATTGTTGAGTCCTGGTAAAGGAAAATGAATAAAGAGGAATATATATGAGACTCATCCCTCATTCCTATTCTTGTAATTATATATTGAATACTTTTGTGTGGATTTGTGTAGTGGTAGCATGGGAACAATGACCTTGTGTGGGTGTGAATTAGTTGAATTGAAGGTTACTGTAGTTATGGAATTTTATGATTCATGCCTATTTATGATTGTTGTAATTTCAATTGTGATATTCTACTTGTAGGAATAGTAACATGTTTAAATATTTTATGAGATATATTTAATTATGGACTCCATTGGGTAGATGTGTAAAGTCCACAATTGGTTGTGAAAATTCCAATGGAATTATTGAACATGTCCCATTGTTGTAGGTGAAATATGAACATATTCTCATGGAGTCAAAGCTCCCTACATTTATATTGTTGCCCTCCAATACACTAAGCGTAGATGGCTTAATTTGTTTTTTGCATGGTATCATAGATTTTGTTCATGATAGTTATACTGCGACCTTAAAGGTCGTTATGAATTTATCATTCCTCATGGTTTCTCAAATTATGGGTACTTTGTTCGATTCAGATACAATTATTAGTTTTCCAAGGATGAATTTAGTCATCTCTCTGCTCTTTTATTGATGGGTATATGCATAAGTGATCAACAAATTCTTTATGAAAATGCTTTTGGCATGGCTAAGTCTATTTTGTTGTAGCTAAGTATTTGAAAATGCCATCGAACACATTGGACTACACCTTAAACCATGGAAAACACGAAGTTGTAGGCAAAATGTAAATACTATTTTGAGTTCAGATTTGGAAAATTTTGAAAGGTACAAAATGTCATGGAAAACTTAGAGATCTATGTGATATGTGACTGTGTCGCAATTTGATTCTTATTTTCCAATAAAATTGAGTTATGTTCTCTACTCTTCCATGGAAGGGTACACAAATGGTACATAGCAATCCATTTGTGGAAAGGATTTCTATATGGCTTAGATTCTTTGTTGTAGTTGAGCTTTAGGAAACTTGGTTGAATTCATTTGACTCTAGACTATTGTAATGAGTTAATTAGATGAAATTGTATAGCCATTGGACTCCATCTTAGAGTGTGAGAAGTGCTATGTTCTCACCCAAATGGCGAGAGTCGTTTAAATATAAACTATGTTTGAATAAATTCATAGTTTTGTGGAATGTACTTGATTGACATGACACATTTGATAGTTTTAAATGTTTGGTAGATTAGTGTATACATTATGATTTATATATTCTTGAATATGAAATGGATACTTATGTTGCGAAAAAGTATAAGTTGTGTCAAGTGGACAAGACCTACAGGACTTCTACGTGGGGTTGATTAAAGGAAGATGAAGGCTATTGAAGCCAAATTAAATGATTTCAAAGTTTAATGGAACCATTTGACTTTCGTTGATATTATATTGCTTACATTCTATATCTACATGAATGTATTGTGACATGATTTAAGTGGTGCAGGACATTGGTTTCTTGAGGGGGACATATATGGATATGGTTGTTTGGGAGAACTGTAGGTTAGGAGTCAAACATTAAATATCCATAGAGGGTAACTAGTAATATTAAGCAATAAAGTATATTGTGATGCTTATTTGATATTGATCTACGTGATATTTGTGTGATTATTGCATGTGAAAGACACAAGGAAAACCTTGCCAACTTGACAACATATGGGTGTGGTCCATAACCAGTGAACTCTTAATGGAGATGTGGAATCTCAATTGAGGAATGGAGTCTTTATTTGTAGATGATGTGGTTCTTATGATTTGGGGGTGTGTAGTAAGGCAAGATGACCTTACTCCCTAAAACTGAATCCTTTCAGATGTCGAATTAAGCTAAGGTAAAATTTATAATAATAATAAAAAAACACACACAAAAAAGACCCCATAAATATAAGGTTGAATTAATTCATAAATTAACTACCCACTTCATGGGGATCTTAAAAGTACTATTATTTAATTTTAAAAAATAATTATTATTTAAGAAAAATAATAATCAAGAAAAAAGGGGGAATGACACATGGTGGGGGGAGTGACGAATAATAAGGATTAATTAAATGAAATTAAAAAGAGAAAAAATCATAATTTTGCATGAAGGGGGTGAGGTGGCTAGCCTCACTGGGTCTATCAATAGATATAAAAATCCATGATTTGGGGGGGTAACCTGGAGAGTACAAAAATTATGCAGAAATTATGTGAGCATGATTAACTTAATTGAATGATGAAAGCGATGTCGAAAGAAGATAGCATTACTAATCATGGATGTTTACCAATGTATGGTAATATCCATGATACATTCTATAATTAAAACTAGTTATGAGCCCAGACAGCTTAGGGGTCTCAGGGAAAACAAGAAGTTTTCCCTGAGTATGGCAGTGGAAACTTGTTGGCAAATTAATAGTTGGCGAGGAAAGGATTTGGACAACAAATCAATTTGTGAGTCAGTTGGCAAGGCAAGTGTTGCCTCCTCAAGGGAAACTACTTCCAGACTAGCCTCTCAGGGATGAATTGATGCTTCTTGGATGAGTCCCCCTACTCATATCTTTCAGTTCCAACCTAATATTTCAGTCCTTCTAGCCTAAAATCATCCATGAACTTCTTTAGATACATCTACCATGGTATATCATCTATTATGTTTTACACCTCATACAATATGTGCTTGCACATATGGTACTTCATGCTTCTTTTAGTTGATGTGCTATGATTTCATATGATGGTTTCTTGCTTATAAGTGGTGTGATGGTTTCTAACTTGTCATGAAAGTAATTAACATGGGTTATATATTATAACACTTCTTAACGCTAATAATTTAATAATTTTGTCTCGTTTTACCATGGGGGGACATGTTGTCCTTAGATAAATGTTGTCTTGACTTAGGATTATATGTACTACTGGTAATCTGGTTGAGTATCGTATCCATATCCTAACCACCTCTAACACTTCCCATCATTCCCCATCACTACCATCCCATTCATAAAAGAAATATTATCCCTACTTATATTTTAATTATCAACTATCATCCAACAAGTTCTAAATGAAGAAAAATGTAAGACAAAGTCAAATAAAGCCAAATAAGGCTAGAGGTGAAGAGAAATAATGTTAAAAATGATAAAATATTGAGGCTACTACTATGCCACCTCATTAAAAAAAGCCTAGCCCCAAGGTCCTATGCTAAAAATGCATATCTAAAGATAAAATAATAAGAAAATAAAAAGGGACAACTAAAAGGTGTTGAGGAGTAAATCTAAACCAAGCTTCCTCTTAAAAGGATTACAAGTACAAAAAATGAATATACCTAGCTCAAAAAGGCTAGTTGGACAAGTAAAAGACCTTATACATCATTAAAAATGACTTTAAAGGTCAAAACATAATTTTTTTCCTTCTTTTTTCCATCAATTATTCATCAAATTTACCTATAACCAAGTTACCTAGGAAATACCTTTTTTCCTAATGATTGACACTTGTAATAGGGGTAAAGTTGTCCCAACATGGTAAAATTAGGCAATTTATAAAATTAACCTATGTTAAGTTGTTGTTAGAGGATATTACTTAATGTGTGTCGCATAATGACTTTTTCTGAAGCTTGATGCATCATTTTAGGTGGGTACACCACATTGGAATTCATGCACAATGCTTCAAGATCTATGTACCTTAATTTAGGCATATCTACCTACATTGGGATCTATGCCACTTTTCTTGGGATATATGTCATTGCATTGGGATACATGTCATCACATTGGACAATGATAGGGATGCCAAATCATCATCATGTGCCACATGGACCATTCCTAGAGGGTGAACTTGCTTTCTTAGACTATTTCTCAAGGTGTTGAGATGGTTAGTGTACATTTTTTAGGGTGACCAACTTCAAGGGTAGTTATATTTTGACATATTTCCCATAATTTTATTGGATCCATGCAATTGGATGCAAAATGGCTACATGATTTCTGAAATGGGGTTATAATAGAAAATTAGGAAAAATTTGACCTAGTTACAATGTTTCTTAAAATTGTCGCGTAAAAATTATCACCTCGTTTTGGAGCCACACATGTAGGGTGACTTTTCTCTCTCTTAGACACGTGTGAGTAGTTAGAGCATCTTTTGGAGTGCACATCTTCTCTTTGACTAGTCCACTCACATTTTTGAGTTGGTTGAGGTGGTTATTTCATGATATATTATTTTATTAGTTCAAAATGGTTTTCGACCATGGTATTGAGAGTGCCTCTTGCTTTAGCTCATGGTTTTTGCTAAGCACATTGTATTGGCACTTGGTATTGTAATATTACATGGTTTTCTACTCGTGGTTTTGTGAGGTGCCTTATCTATGTAAGGAGGGATCCTCTCTCATTTTTCATGGTTGGAAACAAAGTGGAACACTTCTTTCCATTTGTGTGTAAGTTTTTATTTCTTCTTGAGTAATGTTATAGTGCTTTATAGAGAGATTTTAGAATTTTCAATATTGATTGATGTAAGAGCTATCACAAGGAGGAATAATGCAAATAAGGTATGCATTTAGTTCTATTTTATTTTTTGTTTAATTACATTTCATCTTGTATTAGAGATAAATATCTCATGATTTTATTTCCTTAAAAGACGTCTAGTTTATAATTTCCTTGGCATACTTAGGTTTACTTATTAAGAGTTAACCTCCCTTCAAATCCATGCAAGTTTTATTATCCAGGTTGGTGCTCTTCTAGCAATTTTCTTTTGATGTTGGAAGACTTCAACAAATTTGTTGAAGAAGACATTGTCAATGGTTTATAAGGCCCCATAGCCTAATGGTAAGCATTGATCTTCCTTGTTTTTTCTAGCCATGCCATTTGTCTTTTCCCTTCAATCTTTGTTTATATGGTAATCTAGGGTTTTCATTGAGTATTTGTAGATCCAGATTTCCTTTATATCATAACTTTGAGCTTAAATGATTAGATCTAGTAGCAGGCTTGAGTATTTCATTTGCAAATCATTTCATTTATTTGCTTAATCATAAATCGATTTGCATTTTCTATTGGTGTGGTAGATATAATATCTGAGGAAGAGAAATGTTTTGGACCTAATGTGCTTATTTCATACCTTTTGCATACATATAGCATAGTTACACTTAAATTAGCTAAATTGATGCCTTAACTCTCAAAATGTCTCATGATTTTAAGCTAATTCACAATCTCTTTTTTACTTGTTTAAATTTCTGAGTTAGAGGTTTGGTTCATTAGATCTGAAATTTAATTTCTGGCAGTCTTTTATTTTAGATCTAACTAGTATAGAGCAAGTGGATTGTCACACTTTAATGTTTTGTTGTTTCACTTTAATGGTAAATGGTTTAAGGTGGAACTTGTTTGAATGCTTTAATCATATAATCCTTTTCTATCTTGGTAAATTCACATTTGTGATAAACACTTCACTATCACTAAATAATTCTTTGATTTGCACTTAGACAAATGGGAACATGACAATGTGTTAATGGTATTCACACTAAGTGGTTTCATTGGATCTATTCATATGCTCAATACTTTTTTTTAAAGGAAAAACATTCTTAAGCACATGGATGAATAAATGTCTCTTTAAATGATGTCTCTAAATATATGCTTTAAGACACTCTCTAATACATTTGATGAATGATTCATGTGATGTGGCTTAACATTAGTGTAATTTGAGCATATGCTAGAAAACACCTAATAGAAATAGATTCTAGAATTTATTTCATACTTATACTTGGCTAAGATGCTCATTAATTTTTTGCGCTTCAATTGGCACAATTAAATCTGAGTTTAGTTCCTTAATAAACTGCGAATAATAACATCTACATTTATGGTTTCATGATCAAATTAACTTGTTTAAGTTTGGGATTCATTTACAAATATGAAAATGATATCTTAAGTCTAGAAATGATGTGTTAACAAATCTGTTATGGTGTACCTTTTGTGGATAAATTTCATATCACACGTAATCCACTTAACTTAATGATATGAATATTGAACACATTTTAAGTGAAATATGCAATCTGGAATTTGTTGTACAATGACATGGATGACCTTCTTGGTTCAATGCGACATGGTTAATAACACTCACTCATGAATGGTTAACATACTCTTTGAAGTATAATTCTGAAATTTTACATTTGAGCATTATTTTATGGTTTAATTTGAGTGAATTGGCCAGCACAAATTTATATTGTGGTTTCAATAATCTACTTGGCATTTCCAGCATATTTGGGATATTTCACACTTGTTCTTTCATATTTAAATGTTGGTAACAACTCTTTTACCTTTGAATTTCTATGTGACACTTTGGTGTACTTGATTTGCACACATACTTGGGGTTTAATTTAACAATTTATTTTTACACCGCGTCACACTTCTTTCTAATCTTATCAAGAGAAAATTCATTGATTGAGTTAATGACCTAGGTCATCAATCTAAGCTAAGTAAACACTCTCTCATCTACAATATGTATCTTAGGTTGGTTCATAGGGTCCCCCTCGGGCTAGGGTAGGATAGCTAGTGTTTTCTTTCCTTAGTGTGGAATGTGGAGCAAGGATACCAATATGACAGTGGGTATCTTTCACGATAGTACCTCTAGGCTCTCCCACTGAAGTTAATACTTTTATTCCTAGGGTATAGTTTCATATATAACGTTTTGGTGTTGTTGTCAGTGATAAATTCATTCCCTGGGTATCAAAAGTTTGGCTTGAACTCTTGGTGAATAGGATTCAAATATTGGTTAAGTTGACTCACCCGACAACTCCATTGAAGGGAAGAAGCTTAATTCCCTTAGATATTTTGAAAGTTTTGAAATTTTGTTCCTTGTAGGGTGAAGCAAGCATCCATGTTGGCATTTTATTATTCACCTCGGTGACTACACTTTTGGTTGAAGTTGGTTTAAATGGCACATTATCATTTCCATAAAAAAAATTCCTTGTTTTGATATTAGAAAAATTTCTCGATATCCTCATCACATACCTTTGGCACGGAAAATAAATGCTCCAAAATTAGGCAATGAACCCTTGCATACTACTCAACACATTTTGTCATTTTTGGAATATGTTTGCAAGCTTGGAATAGTTGATGAAGACATCTTGATCGAGCTATTCTTCTTTTCATTGGATGGAAGAAAAAGGGCTTGGGTTAGAAATGACAGTTTTCCTAGGTCAGTATCATCTTGTGGGGACTTTATCGAGATCTTTTTCAAGTGTTGGGGTTCTCTTTTGGAAAAACTTGAAGATGATGAAACTATCAAAAAACATGAAATTGAGGAAACTTGCACTTTGTATGTTAATGGAAATCAAGAATGTGAAGTGAATCTAGATGAAGTGTCTCCTTGTAGTAGTTTTCAAGAATATTTGGATAAGAATTTGGAGAGTTGTGGATTAGTGTTATTCCCCTATACCATATAGACGTGGAGTGTCATACTTGGAGGATCTTTAAATGGATGTAGCTAGAAAACAAAAGGAGGCATCTATAGCACATAATATTGAAGACCAAGAACCACCTCTTATGGACATAGATGAAGGGTCTTCTTGTGGTCCCACTAAAGAGCAATCATCACCTTGTGAAAATCAAACTTGTGAAGAGGATATTAAAAAATAACACTTGGATGATTGGATTGAAGTTTCCTGTGAGAGGAAAAGGGAGATAGATGCTTTATTTCTTGAGTATAAAAGGAATCATTCATATGAGTTGGGGGTTGAAATAAGAAAAAGGATAGAATAAAACAATTCCCTTATGAACTTGATTGAAAAGCAAGAATCTAAGGATACAACTCATAATAAAGATCAACAATATGAAGGAAACATTTATCCCATTGAACACCAAGGATATGAACAAGAAGAAGACCAACCATCTAATGAGAACAATAAGGAAGAATCGCTACATGAGTAATACATCGATGGTGAGGAAGAACATCAAGTACTTCATGAATCCATCAAGGAGGAGTTAAGTGAACATGAAATTATGAAGACGTGCCTTGATGGTGAAAATGATGATTTTTTTTCTTCTTATCCACATGAAGTTGAGGACTTAAGGAATGATACCCCTTGTCAAAATCTTGAGCTTTTTTATCCCTCTTATTATGATATTGAAGGGGAAACTTTTGAAGAAGGATTATTTTACTTCCCGTCATCCCATGAAGAAGATAGTGACCTTGGTCATAAAAACCTTGCTTATCATTTCCACATTGAAATATCTAAGTGGGATACAACTTGTTTTCATTTTCAAGGTGATCCTATTTATGACATTGATTCTGAGGGTCAAGATTTGATTGATGAACTTTTAAATAAAGAAGAATTTGACTTAGAATTGTTTTATGAAAATCCCACTAGTCAAAATCTTGAAGAACATGAAATGGTTTGTCCAAGGGTTAAGTTTGAAGAGGTTCTTGAGTATTCTTTGCCTTATGTCTTAGAAACCCTACCTTGAACTATGAGTGTCCTCATCCTCCTTTCTTATCTTTGACTTGTTCTCCTTCCTTACCATAAAATCAATGTGATATGGAAAATCAACCATTTATGTGTAGATCCCAACTGGAGCCACCTTCACAAACTTTCCTCTCTGATTTTACAGGTAAAAACAATGAGTTGGCCCACTCCTTTGATTACAGTAGCCCCATTTCTCTTTGGATGGAGGAATTTTTTGAAGGTATTAACCAACCTTGGAAAGATTTGGACCTTATACTTCACGAATATGGTCTTTTCTTGGCTCCAAACTTAGGAGTGACCAAAATTCCACCTTGCATCCACACAATCTTTTATGTATCCTTGTTTTGGTTTATAACCAAACACAAGGAGAGACCTCAAACTATGGATGACATTCTCAATTGGTTGCATTGGATCTTTGACTTTACTTAGCAACCACACTTCTTAGTTAGTTTGTAGGTTAGAAAATAATAAGTTCTTTGGAATATTACCTTAGAATGTCGATGTGTTTCCTTTCTTTTCATTTCTTATTTACTTAGAATAAATTTTGTTGCAAGCATTTACCTTAGAATAGTTACATGCTTTCATTTCTTAGACGTAGAAAATTTTCATTTCTGCAAAGTTTTGATGGTAGTCTAACTAGGGTGGTAGAATCACCATTTTTTCTCACATTTCCCCAAGTTTAGATGTATGTAGGATACAGGTATGGTGTGATATTATGGAGTTCTCATACTCTTTTTCTCTTATAATGCATGTCCCTGAGTAGGAGCTAGATGTTTCCCCCTCAAGGGAAACTGCTTCTAGACTGCCCTCTTAGGGATGCATTGATGCTGCTTGGATGAGCCCTCATGTGCATATCTTCCAATTCTAGCATCATATTATAGTCCTTCCATCCTGACATCATCCATGAGCTCATTCAAGTATCTCTACCATGGTATATCATCTCCTATGCTTTACACCTCAAATGATATGTGCTCGCACAAATGGTACTTTATGCTTCTTTCAGTTGATGTGTTATGGTTTCTTGTGATGTTTTATTACTTATAAGTGGTGTGATGGTTTCTAACTTGTCATGATAGTAATTAACATAGGCTATACATTATAACACATCTTAACGATGATAATTTTATTAGTTTGTCTCATTTTACCATGGGGGGGCATGTTTTCCTTAGATAAATGTTTCCTTGACTTAGGATTAGATGTACTACCAGTAATTTGGTTGAGTAGTGTATCCATATCCTAACCACATCTAACACTTTCCATCATTCCCCATCACTACCATCTTGTTCATAAATAAATACTACCCCTGCTTATATTTGAATTATCAAATGTCATCCAGAAAGGCCTAAATGTAGAAAAATGTAAGCCAAAGTCAAATAAAGCCCCAAAAGGCTAGAGGTGAAGACCAATAATGTTAAAAATGAAAAATTACTAAGGCTAATGATATTCCACCTCATTAAAAAGGCCTGGCACCAAGGTCTTATGCTAAAAATTCATATCTAAAGAGAAAGGACTAAGGAAAATCAAAGAAAATATAAATGGGGATAATAAAAAGGTGTTAAGGTTGTAACTCTAAGCCAAGCTCCCTCTTAAAAGGCTTACAAGTACAAAAAATGAATATTCCTAGCTCAAAAAGGTTAGTTGGACCAACAACAAACCTTATACCATAAATTTTCTCATCCGTTTTCCATCAATTTACCTATCTCTAACCAAGTTTCCTAGGAAATTTATTTTTACCTAATGAATTGACACATGCAATAGGGGTAAATTTGTCCCACCATGGTAAACATAGACAATTTATAAAATTAACCGATGTTTAGTTGTTGTTAGAGGATATTACTTAATGCTTGTTGCATAATGACTTGTTTTGAATCTTGATGCATCATTATAGGTGGGTGCCCCAAATTGTAATCTCTGCACAATGCCTCAAGGTCCATGTACCTACATTGGGAGTTATGTACATGTATTCAACCATATCTACCTACATGCATTGTGATTGGTGCCACTTTTCTTGGGATATATGTCATTGCATTGGTATATATGTCATCACATTGGACGATGACATGGATGTCACATCATCATTATGTAAAACATGGACCATTCCTAGAGGGTGCACTTTCTTTCTTGTACTATTTCTCGAGGTATCGAGATGGTTAGAGAACATTTTTTAGGACGATTTACTTCAGGGGAAATTATATTTTGACAGATTACCTAGAATTGTGCCATATCAATATTATTATATTCAGAATGGTCGTGGGATTTCCAAAATGGTGTTATAATACAAAATCGAACAAAAAATGACCTAGTTATGATGCTGCTAAAAACTATCGTGCAAAAATTATCATTGTGTTTTGGAGTTGCACGTGTAGGGTGCATTTTCTCTTTCTTAGCCACACGTGTGGGTGGTTAGAGAATCTTGTGGAGTGCACATCTTCTCTTTGACTAGTCCACTCATGTGTTTGAGTTGGTTGAGGTGGATATTTCATGATATATTATTATATTGGCTCAAAATGGTTTTAAACCATGGTATTGAGAGTGTGTCTTGTTTTAGATCATGGTTTTGCTTGAGCACATTGTATTGACACATGGTATTGTAATATAACATAGTTTTCTACTCATAGTTTTGTGAGGTGTCTTATCTATATAAGGATGACTCCTCTCTCATTTTTCATGGTTGAAAATAAAGTATTTCGTTTGTAAATCATTTCATTTATTTGCTTAATCATAAAACCATTTTCATTTTCTCTTGGTGTGGTTGATATAATATTTTAAAAAGAGAAATTTGTTGGATCTAATATGTTTATTTCATACATTTTCCATAGATCTAGCATAGTTACACTTAAATGAGCTAAATTGAAGTCTTAACTCTCAAAATGTCTCATGATTTTAAGCTCAATCATAACCCCTCTTTTGCTAGCTTAAATTTCCAAGTTATACATTTGGTTCATTAGATCTAAAAAATTATTTCTAATGCTCTTCTGTTTCAGATCTAACTAGTTTAGAACAAGTGGATTTTTCTTTAGACCACACTTTTTTTTTTTGTTCTTTCACTTGAATGGTAAATGCTTTAAGGTGAAACATACTTGAATGCTTTAATCATATAATCATTTGCTATCTTGGTAAATTCACATTTGTGCTAAACACTTCACTATCACTAAATAATCCTATGTTTTTCACTTAACAAATGGGAACATGACAATGTGTTAATGGTATTCACACTAAGTGGTTTCATTGGATTTATTCATATCCTCAATATTTTTTGTTTTATTTTTTCACAGAAAAACATTCTTAAGAGCATAGATGTATAAATGTCTATTTAAATAATGTCTCTAAATATATGGTTTAAGACACTCTTTAGTACATTTTATGAATGATTCATGTGATGTGGCTTAACATTAGTATAATTTGATCATATGCTGGAAAACACCTAATAGCAATAGATTCTGAAATTTACTTCATAGTTGGTTGAGTTGCTCATTAATTTTCTGCACTTTACTTGGCACAACTAAATCTGAGTTTAGTTCCTTAATGAATAGTGAATACTATGATCTTCATTTATGGGTTCATGATCAAATTATCTTGTTTAAGTTTGGGATTCATTTACAAATATGCAAATTTAAAAATGAAATCTTGAGTTTGGAAATGATATGTTAACAAATATGTTATGGTATACCTTTTGTAGATAAATTTCAGATCACACATAATCTACTTAACTTGATTATATGAACATTGAACACATCTTGAGTGAAATCTGCAATATGGAATTGGTGTTACAGTCACATGGATGACCTTCTTTGTTCAATGCCACATGCTTAATAACACTCACTCATGAATGGTTAACATAGTCTTTGAAGTATAATTATGAAATTTTGCACTTGAGCACTATTTTATGGTTTAATTTGAGTGAATCGACCAACGCAAATTTACATTATGGTTGCATTAGTCTACTTGGCATTTCCAACATATTTGGGACATTTCACACTTGCTCTTTCATATTTAAATGTTGGTAACAACTCTTGGACCTTTGAATTTCCATGTGACACTTTGGTTTATTTGATTTTCACTCATACTTGGGGTTTAATTTGACAATTTATTTGTACACCACATCGCACTTATTTCTAATCTTATCAAGAGAAAATTCATTGATTGAGTTAATCACCTAAGTCATCAATCTAAGCTAAGCAAACACTCTCATCTACAACAAATAGCTTAGATTGGTCCGTAGGGATTCCCCCCTAAGATAGGGCCTAAGCTAGGGTAGGATATCTAGTGTTTTCTTTCCTTGGTCTAAAGTGTGGGGCAAGGCTAACGAGGTGATGGTGGGTAGCTTGCCTGATAGTACCTCTAGGCTCTCCCATCAAAGTTAGGGCTTCTTTTCCAGGGGTAGAGTTTGAAAGATAACAACAAGAATTGGATACAACAAATCAATTTGTGAATCAGGCATACCATTTCATAATTGTTTTTATACATGGAATTTCTTTGTGATGTTATATATAATTTTTGTGATGGTAAATTAGAAATAAATTCATAAATGAAATGTTGGATTTATGGTTTATAACTCTTGTTGAAGTGAAGAATTTTGCAGGCTGATAGATACTCAAGAAGCATTGGTTTTGTTGCTAGTGTAATAAAAATGGCTAATAGAACTATTGTCAAAGACATTGTTGATTTATGGTAAAGGAAAATGAATAAAGAGGAATATAGATGAGACCCATCCCTCATTCCTATTCTTGTAATTCTATATTGAATACTTTTGTGTGGATTTGTGTAGTGGTAGCATGGGAACAATGACCTTATGTGGGTGTGAATTAGTTGAATTGAAGGTTACTGTAGTTATGAAATTTTATGATTCATGCCTATTTATTATTGCTGGAATTTCAATTGTGATATTTTGTTTGTAGGAATAGTAACATGTTTAAATATTTTATGAGATGTATTTAATTATGGACTCTATTGGGTAGATGGTTAACGTCCACAATTGGTTGTGAAAAGTCCAATTGCATTATTGGACATGGCCCATTGTTGTAGGTGAAATATGAACATATTCTCATGGAGTCGAAGCTCCCTACATTTATATTGTTTCCCTCCAATGCACTCAATGTAGATGGCTTAATTTTTTTTTGCATGGTATCATAGATTTTGTTCATGATAGTTATACTGCAACCTTAAAGGTCATTATGAATTTATCATTCATCGTGGTTTCTCAAATTATGGGTACTTTATTTGATTCAGATACAATTATTAGTTATTATTAGTTTTCCAAGGATGAATTTAGTCATCTCTTTGCTCTTTTATTGATGGGTATATGCATAAGTACTCAAAAAAATGTTTATGAAAATTCTTTTGGCGTGGCTAATTCTATTTTGTTGTAGATGAGTATTTGAAAACTCCATCGAACACATTGGAATGCACCTTAAACCATGGAAAACACAAAGTTGCAGCCAAAATGTAAATACTATTTTGAGTTCAGATTTGGAAAATTTAAAAAGGTACAAAATGTCATGGAAAACTTGGAGATCTATGTGATATGTGACTATGTCCCAATTTGATTCTTAGTTTCCAATACAATTGAGTTATGTTCTGTACTCTTCCATGGAAGGGTACACAAATGGTACATAGCAATCCATTTGTGAAAAGGATTTCTATATGGCTTAGATTCTTTGTTGTAGTTGAGCTTTAGGAAACTTGGTTTAATTCATTTTACTCTAGACTATTGTAATGAGCTAATTACATGAAATTGTAGATCCATTGGACTCCATTTCAGAGCGTGAGAAGTGCTCTATTCTCACCCAAATTGCGAGAGTCGTTTAAATATAAACTATGTTTGAATAAATTCGTAGTTTTTGGTCCACAATTGTTTGTGGAAAGTCTTTTATTGAGCTTGTCTTATTGCTTTAGATAAACTATGAACCCATTATCATGGCTTGGAATTGAATACATTGAAGTCAAAGTATGGTCTCAAGGATCCATTAGTCTCCATTTCAATTTGGGAAAAAATCATTATTGTTATCAGATTCTAGAGAATGTTATTGTCCAGTAGAAGGGTACACAAATGGTACATAGCAATCCATTTGTGAAAGAGATTTCTATATAGCTAAGATTCTTTGTTGTAGTTGAGCTTTAAGAAACTTGGTTGAATTAATTTGACTCTAGGATATTGTAATGAGTTAATTACATGAATTTGTAGAGCCATTGGGATCCATCTCAGAGCCTAACAAATGCTCTATTCTCATCCAAATTGTGAGTCATTTAAATATAAACTATGTTTGGATAAATTGGTAGTTTTTGGTCCACAATTGTTTATGGAAAGTCCTTTATTGGACTTGTCTTATTTCTTTAAATAAACTATGAACCCATTATCATGGCTGGAAAATGAACACATTGAAGTCAAAGTATGGTCTCAAGGATCCATTAGTCTCCATTTCAATTTGGGAAAAAATCATTATTGTTATCAGATTCTAGAGAATGTTATTATTGTTATCAGAATCTAGAGAATGTTATTGTCAAATAAATGGGTATGTAATTTTTTTAGTTGGTAAGTCATCCAATTGTGAATAGAGTTTGCAAATTTATGAAGATTACCTCTTTCCCTCAAAATGTTTTGCCAAATTTACTAATTTATGAAGATTACATCTTTCCCTCAAAATGTTTTGCTCTAAAAATGTATAGTAGAGATGGATTTTCTATATGGGATATGTTTTTATTTAGCTTTCATTTACCACAAACTGAATCTAGCTAACAAAGCCGACTCTAATTATGGGTAGCATGGCTCAAATCAAATCATTTCTCGCCTTTTCCTTAAATTAAAGAACCAAAATTATGTAAAGTATCAACTAGTTAAATGCATTCATAGCATAATAAAGTTAAAAATTGAAAACTAACGAATAACATACCCATCCTGTATTCTCGTAATTTATTTCTGTCAATGCTTTCCCTGAGAAAAAGCCACGACCTAGTGGGCTATAAGGAACAATCCCAATACCAAGTTCCCTATACAAAAGCCATACACAAAGTTGATAAGCTCCAGTTTCAAATTTCACAATACCATTCATACAGTTTAACATGGAATCAAATTTCTCAATACAAAGGGAAAACTCAGAATCAGCCACTGAAACAATGCATTACAGATAGATGGACGTCTGTTTTGTTAGAAGACAGGAACTCAATAATCAACAGTTTAAAGAATATGACACAAATGGACACACATCCTTTTCATCATGTCTACAGTCCGGGAGGGAGCTGTTTAAGGATGTTAGAGGGCAATGAATATCTTGTATTCTGCATTTGAGTTTTCCAGATTTAATGTGAACTCATTTATTGGGACGTCTGCTTGCACGATCCCCACACTCTCAAATAATTTGCAATTTTCACTTATGGAGCCATTTAAAAAATGGCTTGTACAACGAGAAGAGGGCACAATTTTTTAGGCTGTTCTTTGGCACGAAAATCGAGGCGGTTTTTTTTTGGAGATTTGTTGTTGTTGGGCCGTACTGTGCAGGTTGTACAACACTCTATTGGGCACGGTTTTCGAGGCATATATTTTGAAGAGGTCATACAACTGTACGGATTTGGACACAAAAAACGTAGTCATTACAAGATGGATAATGTATACGATGTCACTGAGTGATACATGTAACACAATTATTGATGATTGATCTAATTGTGTATCATTATAAAGTCCTCAAGAACCTTGATCTATCCCCAAGTCGACATTGAAAAGATCCATTAGCTCTAGACCCAAGTCAACAACAATTTGGTGTTGTGATCCGACAAATTCATCCAAGTCAACACCAACTTAGCTTGAAGACGAAACAAGATGATGGTGAGCCATCATCTCTAAAAGAAGAAGGCTAGATCCATCCCTAGGATAACACTGACACTAATCAATTGACTAAAACCCAAGTAAACTTTGACTTGGCTTGGCAATCAAAGAATTGTACCCAATTCAACATCGATGCAACTTGATGACTAAATAATCCTAACCAAGTTGACAATCAACTCGGCATGGTGACTTCACAACTTTACCCAAGTCTTTTGAATAAGCTTGGTGATTCTATAATTTGACCAAAGTCGACTTGGTGATTCTATAATTTAGTATCCCAACTGGGTGGTTCTGGTTGTCACCAATGTTGTTGGGCCTTTGGCTAGTTCCACACTAGTAGATTCCTGATCCAAGTCCTTTTGGGCAAGACATGATAGTCTACACCAACATGTTTACTAGGATTCCATCCATGAATGTGGGGAAGAATCCCTTGGGTATCCCCACAAGGTTTTCCTTGGAAACAAACTTAACAATTTAGTAATCAAACTCATGTCGACATCAACATTGATTAATAAATTCAATATTCTAGTTGACTTCAAATTGGCTTTATGATTTAAGAATTTCACCCAAGTTGAATCGACTTGGTGACACAATGTTTATCCCCATTAATTAACTTGGCTTGGCGACTTCAAAACTTTACATAAGTCAACTTCGAATTGATTTGGTAACTTCAACAATTTTATGAGGTCGATTTCAATTCCAACTCAATGACTTCAATAACTTTACCCAAGTCAACCATCAACTTGGTTTGGTGACTTCAACAATTGTTATCCACATCAACTACGATGCAATTTGGTGATTCAACAACTTTGCCAAGGTTGACTTCAATTGGGTTTTCCGACTCAATAGGTTTATCCAGGTCAACATTGGACTTAGCTTGGTGATTTAACAATTCTACCTGTTATCCCCGCTTTTTAGGGATAACTAGGAGATCATGTCTCAAGGCCCACAGGTCCTAGACATGGAGTACTGAGAGCAGGATTGACCTGAGTATGGCCCTGGGGGGGGCATCCTTTTATTCTTCCATCAGCTTTGTCTTTTCAACAGCAGCAACATCCATCACCATCGGCTTGGTCCTGTATCAGAAGAGGTTCTTGCTCCATGAGGTAATTGGTCCAGGTATCATGGTATGTGTCACTTTTGATCATTAAAACCTTTAAATATATGCATCTGATTCCTTTTATCTCTAACAACTGCTTGGATCTTACATTTGTCTACTTGACCATGTTTGGGGGAATTGACAGGGTGCCCTAGCAAGCCTGTGCCCATAGGTTTTGGTTTGCCATTAGGGAAATTTCAGAAGAGCCATCGTCCGCTCCCATCATAACACCACTATTTCATCTTATCTCTGACGCATTTGTCCCATTCCCCTTGTCCGGGCATTGGGTTGACCTATTTACAGGATGGCACCTTATCTCGTGGGAATAAGGGGATAAAGGCCCAGAAGGTAAAAGCAGTTGGTAAAAGACAAAAGCCTAGAAATAAAACCTTGAGATGCTTCGCCCAGGGATCCCCGAGAAGGCAGTAAAAAGCCTCTCAACAAGAAACAAGAGGGACTCGAAAAATAACAAAACAAGACCTAGTCAGAGGATAGGGGGTCTCATCACGAGCCAACCTATTAGGTCCATGGGTACCTAACAGTATGACATTGCCACCTTTTGGTTACCACGTCAGGGCAGTGACCTTTGGTTGCATGGCCAAGGGAAAGGGGGTCTCATCACGAGCCAACCTTCTCATCTCTGTGAAAGTACTTGTGGGTAACGTTGTCAGCGCTGGTCACCATGCCAAGGCAGTGTCCCCTGGTTAGTTCTTGAATAAAAGAAAAAGAAGAAGAAAAGTGAATAAAAGAATAAAGAAAGAAAAAGAATAAAGGCAAGAATGGGCTTGGAAAAAATGCATCCATGACAGGTACAACTTGCCTTCTACAAAGGCACCCACAGGTAACACTTGTGCATCCTTGGCCCTCAATGCACCCACATGTTTGGACATCACCTCACTTACATGACTTGGATGAGATCTTCCTCGAAACTTTCCTTTTCTTGTGGACACTAGCCCAACATGATGCCTTGTCCTTTTCTCCAATCTTGTATTCCAGGTATTTGTAATGTCTTTGAGCTATTGACTGATGTATTAGGGGTTTTTATGCATATGTTTAATAATATTGATGATGAGATGTGATTAACATTGCTATGATCTCTGTTACTGATGAGCCCATGGAGGGCGTAGCTTTTGATGTGCAGGACCATGCCCGACGGACAGGTACCATTTGGATCGGTACACATGGGGAGATGACCAGTTCGAACCTCCATGGGGCTGAAGATCCCACCAGATGGATGCTGAGACCCCATCAGGGAGCAGAGACAGGATGGAGATGGATCAGGGCCTTTGCACCGGAGAAGAAGAGGACGTTCCATTAGGGGCACTTTGGTTGAGATGGACCTAGGGGGATTGACCCACTTGTAGTGGAACGTTGACACCAAATGACCCAGGACGTCATAAGGAGGCTTATGACGTCATCATGAGCATATGGCAGATGGACAGGGTGGTTGGCACGTGTGGTAGTTTGGAAGAGCCCATAGAGGGCTAACGTTTGTCTTCTGGATGATGCACTAGCCCTAGAAAGGGCTAATGTCTCCCTTAGGGGGGCTTGACGTCTCACCTTTTTCCTGACTAGGGATTTTACTTAGCATTTAATGTAAAAACAGTATGATTTTGACATTATGGCCTTGTTATCCTTTTTATGACCTAAAAGGTAAAATTAGGTCATTGATACACTACATATTGACGGTTTGACTCTCATTTTTATCATCATTCGTCACTCACTCATTAGTGAGGTCTGATTTTAGCGCCCTATTGGGGTTTTTGGCTGATTTAAGAGAGGCACACTTATTGAAGGAAGACTTTTTTTTTGCATTTATGGTGTTTCTCTTGAAGGAAGGTGTTACAACTAGGGTTTGCATGGTTGTTTCTTCATGAATTGTAAGTGTTTTTTCTGCAAAACTTCTTATTGAATGGTTGTAGTTTAAATTTCTTGCACATTACTTATAAATATGCTGAATCCAAACCCTAGGTGACAAGCACATTTCATTGGTCCTTGTCTCATGTCCCCTCATAGAGAAATTTTCAGCCATTGAAGAAGGAAGAGAGAGCCTAGCCATAGCTACACTCTCATTTCTTCTTCTCCATGAGCTAGTCATACTATCCAGAAGCCAAAGAGAGTGAGACATCCTTGGCCTAGTTCTTCTACACCAGGGTCGCACAATTCTAGGGTTTGCTGAAAAGGCCTTGTTGTAGAACCACCTTGCCTCTTCAAACCCTCATGCTTTGGTTGTCTTTGATTTATCTTCAGCTAGTCGTTTTGCCAATTTGATCTAAAGAAGGAGGAGAGAGCATGAGGCCTTGCTTTAGCAACACTGGAGTGAGCCTCTCTCCCCTAGGGTTTCATTTCTCAAGCCCTGCTATTGCAACACTTTAGAACCCTTCCCTCTAGTCTTTAGTCATCCTCCTTCAACTCTTGCGTCCTTCTTATTGACTCCATTAAACCCTAAGGCACTGATCTAAGACCTCGAGCGTTGAAGTAGAATTGGATCCAAACACTCTCAAACTTCTTTTAAAACTGAAACCCTAACTACACTAACCCTAACCTACTAACCCTAGAATGTTGATGTCACCCTTGGTTATTTCATCTTGATGCAACAACGTTTCATTTTATAAGCAATTGAATGGTGTTTGAAGCATTTATTGAATGAGGGATTGATTGGATATATTGATTGCTTTATCATTTTGGTATTTATTGGTGGAGTGATATTATTTCATTGTTGTATTGACAAACATTGACTTTGTCAATATTTATTGTTATAATTGCTTATATGTTGAATTTAGCAGATGATCTTTGATATATGAAGTACTAACCAAGATTTGCACATATAAGTTTCTTGTTGCTTTGTCCCAGACAGGTGCTTTTATTCTTCTTTGGTTACTTCTTATTATTAGTTGTTTAGCCGGATCTTCTTCTCGGTGGTGACTTGTGAGGGGGGATTCACACTTTTGCCTTATCATCCTTCACCTTCTCAAATATCCAGGTCACCAGGGACGTCTCCCTTGGGCCTTACCACCCAGAATAGAAAGAACCATCCCATTGAGGTGGCATTGGGTGGGATTGGTTCCTGTTACGCCAGTTTATCCCTTTATCTTCTGACCTATTTCCATAAATACACATTGTGCGATAACATTTTGGCGTCGTTGCTGGGGAACACTTAGTCAATTTTCCCCAATGACAAATCTTTTCGATAAGCCTTGCCTCTAGAGTGTTATCTAACAAGCTTACCTGTTGACTCCACTAGGGTGTTTTCCCTTATCTTTTGATAGTTTCGAGAAAACTATCTGGCGAATCCACTGATGACGAAGCCAAAATGACTTCACAATGGGATCCAGGGAACTACAAACCTTTGGACATGAGTAAAATCCCAGGATATCCCAGAAAAATGCCCCCCTTTTATAAAAATTGACTCCCTAGATTCGCTGACATTGATGGAGAAAGTCTCGATTATCACATGAGCAAATTTTGGGCTTTCTTTCAATACCACCCTGTCAGTGATGAGGCTGAAGATTTGGTGATGAAGCTCTTCTCTGCCTCTCTGCATGGAGAGGCTAGAAGATGGTATGATAATCTTCCAACTGCCAGCATCACATCTATGGACCATTTTGAAGAAATCTTCCTTGCAAGGTGGGTTATGAAATTGGAAGATATACAATCATTGTTGAGAGGTCTTGAGTGCATAAAACAGACAGAGGATGAGACCATCAGAGATTTCGATTTTAGATTTCAGAGGTTGTTGTACCACATTCCTAAAAGCTGTCGTCCTAAAGGAAAGTATCTCATCTATCTCTATACCAATGGAATTATGGGGCATCTGAGCTTCCTCCTAAATAAAAAGGGTCCAAAAACACTTGCAGAAGCTTACAACATGGCCATTCAAATCGAGAAAAATCTCTCCTTTTCCAGAACCAATGACCATACCATGGACACTCTCAGCTTGATAAAACTAGTTTCCCTTGAAACATTTCTTGAAGATCCACAAGAGAGAAGGGAACAAGTTTTGGACCAACAAAATGAGGACGCAATTAAGGAGCAAAAACCTAAGAAAGATGATGAAGTACCAACCCGTGCTCCTCCCTCTGATGAGGTCATCCAAGAACCTATTTCTCCTTCATAGCAAAGCGAAGATGATGTTAGTTGATTTCCACTTCGGGATTCCTATGACACCTTATTCCTTGAAAATGAAGGAGAAACGAAATCTTTAAACACAATGGATATTGCTTGTTGTGCAATCGAAGACAAAGAAGCAATCCATGAGGATGAAACAATAACACATGCTTAAAACGCCAAAGTCCTCGAAGCCCCTGCACAAGAAGAAACAATAAGTTGCCCTCCTCCCCTAGTTTTTGATGATGTTGTACTTTATGATGAAGGAAATGAGGAGGAGGAGAATGAATTTTCAAATGTTTCAAACCCTGCATGTTATGACACATATAGTGACAGTGTTGATAACATTGATGAGTTCATACATGTTGGGAGACATAGGTGGGATGTAGTTGGTTATGACCTGGATCCCATCTATGATACTGAGAGTCATTTCCAAGTGTTTCCCTTGCAATTATCACAACAAATTGCTTTTGACCAGTGGCAACAAGGAGATGATTACCCGTACTTTTCAAAAAACTAAGGATGACCTAGTACCTTGTTTTCCTGATGATTTTTAGTCTTACCTTGATATTTTTTATGAGTACCCTTCTGAGCACTTGGATTCTCTCCATGAAAATGATTACCAACCACCACTGTGCTCGGATTTTAATAAAAGTAAGAACAATGTTTTCCTAAAGAAGGATTCTCATGACTTCTCACTCTAGCCACATGTTATTACCTTACCTTGCTTTTTCATTAAAGGTGTAGTTGGGAAGTATATATTTTATATAGAGTTTCCTCTTAGGCAAACCCTAGAGTCCAAGGGTTGGTTAGATACTACAAGATTAAGTGTATCTTCTTAGTTTTTCAACTATCCCTTGAGAATTTTCCAGTCGTCTAATACATCTTTGTCAATCTCTTCCCAAACTTAGCAGTATGAGAACGTCTTAGGTAGCTAGTGTGCTGACCTTTTGAGTCAGTGTTCTAAGACTTGGACTTTTCTTGACCCTTTCCTGAAGTGGATTGAGTACTTTCCTCAGAGATGAACTTGGTAGGATTTTATCCCTCCCACCCACCTCCATGAGTTAGACTTTGAGATTTCCAATGATATGATATACATTCTAACTCATGACATTTTTGTTCTTGATTTATCACTATTTTGGTTTATGATGAAGCACAAAGGCAGGTATCGTGGGACATTTTTGGATTGGCTACACTGGTCGTTTGACTACATCGAACATCCATCCAACATGTAAGTTAAGGTAGGTACTTTTCTTTACATTTGCATATTGATTGTTTTACTTCAGTCTATATATATACCTATATGTATGTTGGGGTGGCATTACCGCCCCAATTTTGTTACTGATGTCCCTATCAAGATTGAGCAGGTCTGCAAGTTATGCCAGAGATGTTGAGGTTCTCATGTGCTCTATGGTGAGCACATGTCCCCAAGTTGGAGCCAGATGTTATCCCCACTTTTTAGGGATAACTAGGAGATCATGTCTTGAGTCCCACAGGTCCTAGACAAGGAGTACCGAGAGCAGGATTGACCTGAGTATAGCCCTAGAGGGCCCATCCTTTTCTTCTTCCATCAGCTTTGTCTTGTCAGGAGCAACAACATCCATCGGCTTGGTCCTGTATCAGAAGAGGTTGTTTCTCCATGAGGTAATTGGTCCAGGTATCATGGTATGTGTCAGTTTTGATCATTAAAACCTTTAAATATATGCATCTTATTCCTTTTATCTCTAACAACTGCTTGTGTTGATTAAGGTTGGTTGTCATTGATGTCAACCCTTGAAGAAAGCCCCGTAGCACAAAGGTTTGGGTAATGGACCCAATATTGTTTGATGTAAATATGACTCATTATTTTTTTTTCATGGTTGATAAGAAGTAAATATGGATGAACTCCAAAGTGGCCCCCTTATGGTGAAATCCCTCACGGGAAGATGCTTTGTGGAGTAAGAGAACCCATGCTTAATTGTGGAATAATGAGATGAAGGAAAGTGAATTTTTCAGGGAAAATATCCTATATGGATGGTACTTGTCATGTCATTTCTGGTGGTATGTGGAACGTCACATAATTCCTCACGGTTAGAGAGTTATGGCCATGAGAAGTTGGAGACCCCAGGTTTGGGTAATGGACCCAAGTTTGTTTGATGGGTAACGGTATGAGTTATGATATA
>ML780380.1:207372-240563 GCA_009831015.1 Picea engelmannii
CAGGTTGGTGCATGGTTGATGCACTTGTTTATGGTACATGTTGATTACAAGTTGGTGCATGGTTGATGCACTTGTTTTTGGTACAGGTTGATTACAAGTTGGTGCATGGTTGATGCACTTGTTTATGGTACAGGTTGATTACAGATTGGTGCATGGTTGAAGCACTTGTTTATGGTACAGGTTGATTACAGGTTAGTGCATGGTTGATGCACTTGTTTATGGTACAACTTGATTACCGGATGGTTCATGGTTGATTCACTTGTTTATGGTATAGGTTGATTACAGGTTGAGGTACAACTTGATTACCGGCTGGTGCATGGTTGATGTATGGTTCAGATTTATTGGTATAATTTTACAGCGGTATATCTCACAATGATAGTGTGACAGTGGTTCCATCATTCTACTTCTACTTCAGGGTGGTAGGACGGGGCAAGGACAGGTGGTTGTAGCCACCTTCTGGTTGTAGCCGGAGAACATTGGGGGTTGTAGCCTCCTTCTGGTTGTAGCCAGAGAATTGGGGAGTTGGAGCTTCCCTCAGGTTGTAGCCTGAGAAACTAGGGGGTTGGAGCCTCCTTCTAGTTGTAGCTAGAAAAAAAAGGAAGTTGGTGCTTCCAATGAATGTAATTCTTCAAGACATATAAGAAAAAACATTATGTGGTTTTCTCCCGATTTGGGTTTCCACGTAAAACGCCGATGTACTGTGTATGTGTATGATTGTTCATTTATTCATTGCTTATTTACTCTATAGTTATTGGATGATAATGCTTCATTGATATAACACTTGGATTATATGGTTAAAAGGGATTAACTTGCTCTATTACTGATTCACCCCCCCCTCTTAGTAATCGAAACAACTTGGATCTTACATTTGCCCAATTGACCATGCTTGGGGGAATTGACAAGGTGCCCTAGCAAGCTTGTGCCCATAGGTTTTTGTTTTCCACTAGGGAAATTTCATAAGAGCCATCGTTCGCTCCCATAATAACACCACTATTTCATCTTATCACCCGCTCATTTGTCCCATTCCCCTTGTCCTAGCATTGGGTTGACCTATTTACAGGATGTCACCTTATCTCGTGGGAAGAAGGGGCTAAAGGCCCAGAAGGTAAAAGCAACTAGTAAAAGACAAAATCCTAGAAATAAAACCTCGAGATGCTTCGCCCAGGCATCCCCGAGAAGGCATTAAAAATCCTCTCAGTAAGAAACAAGAGGGACCTGGAAAATAACAAAACAAGACCTAGTCAAAGGATAGGGGGTCTCATCACGAGCCAACCTATTAGGTCCATGGGTACCTAACAATATGACATTTCCACCATCTGGTTACCATGCTAGGGTAATGACCTTTGGTTGCATGGCCAAGGGAAAGGGGGTCTCATCACGAGCCAACCTTCTCATCTCTGTGAAAGTACTTGTGGGTAAAGATGTTAGCTCTGGTCACCATGCCAAGGCAGTGTCCCCTGGTTAGTTCTTGAATAAAAGAAAAAGAAGAAGAAAAGCAAATAAAAGAATAAATCAAGAAAAAGAATAAAGGCAAGAATGGGCTTGGAAAAAATGCATCCATGACAGGTACAACTCACCTTCTACAAAGGCACCCACAGGTAACACTTGTGCATCCTTAGCCCTCATTGCACCCACATGTTTGGACATCACCTAACCACATCAACTCATTTACATGTCTTGGATGAGATCTTCCTCAAAACTTTCCTTTTCTTGTGGACACTAGCTCAACAAGACGCCTTGTCCTTTTCTCCAATCTTGTATTGCAGGTATTTGTAATGTCTTTGAGCTATTGACTGAAGAGCCCACCAAATGGATGTTGAGACCCCATCAGGGGGAGGAGATAGGATGGAGATGGATCAGGGCCTTTTCACCAGAGAAGAAGAGGACGTTCCATCAAGAGCACTTTGGCTGAGCTGGACCTAGGGGGATTGACCCACTTGCAGTGGAACGTTGGCTCTAGATGATCCAAGACGTCACCGGGAGGCTTATGATGTCATCATGAGCATATGGAAAATCGACAAGGTGGTTGGCATGTGTGGTAGTTTGGAAGAGCCCAGAGAGGGCTAACGTTTGGCTTCTGGATGCTGCACTAGCCCTATAAAGGGCTAACGTCTCCCTCAGGGGGACTTGACGTCTCACCTTTTTCTTGATTAGGGATTTTACTTAGCATTTAATATAAAAACAATATTATTTTGACATTATGGCCTTATCGGCCTTTTTATGACCTAAAAAGTAAAATTAGGTCATTGATACACTATATATTGAGGGTTTTGACTCTCATTTGTATCATCATTTATCACTCAATCATTAGTGAGGTCTGATTTTAGCACCCTATTGGGGTTTTTGGCTGATTTAAGAGAGGCACACTTGTTGAAGGAAGACTTTTTTGGGCATTTATGGTGTTTCTCTTGAAGGAAGGTGTTACAACTAGGGTTTGCATGGTTGTTTCTTCATGAATTGTAAGTGTTTTTTCTACAAAACTTCTTATTGAATGATTGTAGTTTAAAATTCTTGCACATTACTTATAAATTTGTTGAATCAAAACCCTAAGTGACAAGCACATTTAATTGGTCCTTATCTCATGTCCCCTGATAGAGAATGTTTCAGCCATTGAAGAAGGAAGAGAGAGCCTAGCCATAGCTACACTCTCATTTCTTCTTCTCCCTGAGCTAGTCGTACTATCCAGAAGCCAAAGAGAGTGAGACGTCCTTGGCCTAGTTCTTCTACACCAGGGTCGTACCATTCTAGGGTTTGTTGAAAAGGCCTTGTTGTAGCAACACCTTTCCTCTTCAAACCCTCATGCTTTGGTTGTCTTTGTTTTATCTTCAACTAGTTGTTTTTCCAATTTGATCTAAAGAAGGAGGAGAGAGAACGAGGCCTTGCTTTAGCAACACTGGAGTGAGCCTCTCTTCCCTAGGGTTTCATTTCTGAAGCCCTACTATTGTATCACTTCAGAACCCTTCCCTCTAGTCTTTAGTCACCCTCCTTCAACTCTTGCATCCTTCTTATTAACTCCATTAAACCCTAAGGCACCGATCTAAGACCTCCAGCGTTGAAGTAGAATTGGATCCAACCACTCTCAAACTTCTTTTAAAATTGAAACCCTAATCTACTAACCCTAGAATGTTGACGTCACCCTTGGTTATTTCATCTTGATGCAACAACGTTTCATTTTATAAGAAATTGAATGGTGTTTAAAGCATTTATTGAATGAGGGATTTATTGGATATATTGATTGCTACATCATTTTGGTATTTATTGGTGGAGTGATATTATTTCATTGCTGTATTGACAAACATTGACTTCATCAATATTTATTGTTATAATTGCTTATATGTTGAATTTAGCATATAATCTTTGATATATGAAGTACTAACCAAGATTTTCACGTATAAGTTTTTTGTTGCTTTATCCCGGATAGGTGTTTTTCTTCTTCTTTGGTTACTTCTTATTATTGGCTATTTAGCTGGATCTTCTGCTTGGTGGTGACTTATGAAGGGGGATTCACACTTTTGCCTTATCATCCTTCACCTTCTCAAAGCTCCAGGTCACCAGGGATGTCTCCCTTAGGCCTTACCACCCAGAATAGAAAGAACCATCCCATTGAGGTGACATTGGGTGGGATTGGTTCCTGTTACGCCAATTTATCCCTTTATCTTCTGACCTATTGCCATAAATACAAACTGTGTGATAACATTGTGGCTTCATTGTCGGGAAACACTTAGTCAATTCTCCCCAAATGAAAAATCTTTTCAGTAAGCCTTACCTCTAGAGTTTTATCTAACAAGCTTACCTGGCGACTCCACTAGGGTGTTTTCCCTTATCTTTTGATAGTTTCGATTAAACTATATGGAGACTCAACTGATGATGAAGACAACTATGACTTCACAATGTGATCCAGGGAACTACAAACCTTTGGACATGATTAAAATCCTGGGATATCCTAGAAAAATTCCCCCCTTTTATAAAAATTGGCTCCCTAGATTCGCTGGCATCGATGGAGAATGTCCCGATTATCACATGAGCAAATTTTGGGCTTTCTTTCAATACCGCCCTATCAGTGATGACGCTAAAGATTTGGTGATGAATCTCTTCTCTGCCTCTATACATTAAGAGGCTAGAATATGGTATGATAATCTTCCAGCTGTCAGCATCACATCTATGGACCATTTTGAATAAATCTTCCTTGCAAGGTGGGTTATGAAATTGGAAGATATACAAACATTGCTGAGAGGTCTTGAAAGCATAAAACAGACAAAGGATGAGATCATCAGAGATTTCAGTTTTAGATTTCAGAGGTTGTTGTACCACATTCCTGAATTCTATCGCCCTAAAGGAAAGTATCTCATCTATCTCTATACCAATGGAATTCTGGGGCATTTGAGCTTCCTCCTAAATAAAAAGGGTCCAAAAACACTTGCAAAAGCTTACAACATGGCCATTCAAATCAAGAAAAATCTCTCCTTGTCCAGAACTAATGACCATAACATGGACACTCTCATCTTGATAAAACTAGTTTCCCTTGAAACCTTTGCTGAAGATCCACAAGAGAGAAGGGAACAAGTTTTGGACCAACAAAATGAGGATGCAATTAAGGAGCAAAAACCTAAGCAATATGATGAAGTACCAGCCCGTGCTCCTCCCTTTGATGAGGTCATCCAAGAACTTGTTTATCCTGCACAACAAAGCGAAGATGAGGTTAGTTTCTTTCCACTTCATGATTTCGATGACACCTTATTCCTTGAAAATGAAGGAGAAACGAAAGCTTTGAACAAAATGGATATTCCTTGCTGTGCAATTGAAGACAAAGAAGCAATCCATGAGGATGAAACAATAACACATGCTAAAAATGCCAAAGTCCTTGTAACCACTGCACAAGAAGAAATAGTAAGTTGCCCTCCTCCCCTTGTTTTTGATGATGTTGTACTTTATGATGAAGGAAATGAACAGGAGGAGAATGAATTTTCAAATGTTTCAAACCCTGCATGTTATGACACATATAGTGACATTGTTGATAACATTGATGAGTTCATACATGTTGGGAGACGTAGGTGGGATGTATTTGGTTATGACCTGGATCCCATCTATGACACTGAGAGTCATTTCTAAGTGTTGCCCTTGCAATTATCACAACATATTGCTTTTAACCAGTGGAAACAATGAGATGAGATTTTTACCCTTACTTTTCAAAAAACCAAGGATGACCTAGTACCTTGTTTTCCTGATGATTTTCAGACTTACCTTGATATTTTTTATGAGTACCCTTCTGAGCACTTGGATTATCTCCATGAAAATGATTACCAACCACCATTGTGCTCGGATTTTGATACAAGTAAGAACATTGTTTGCCTAAAGAAGGATTCTTATGACTTCTCACTCCAGCCACCTGTTATTACTATATGTTGCTTTTTCATTAAAGGTGTGGTTGGGAAGTATATCTTTTATATAGAGTTTCCTCTTAGGAAAACCTTAGAGTCCAAGGGTTGGTTAGATACTACAAGAATAAGTGTATCTTCTCAGTTTTTCAACTATCCATTGAGAATTTGCCAGTCGTCTAATACAATTTTGTCAATCCCTTCCCAGACTTCACAGTATGAGAATGTCTTAGGTAGCCAGTGTGCCGACCTTTTGAGTTAGTGTTCTGAGACTTGGACTTTTCTTGACCCTTTCCTAAAGTGGATTGAGTACTTTCCTCGGAGATGGACTTGGCAGGATTTTATCCCTCCCACCCACCTCCATGAGTTAGACTTTGAGATTTCCAATGATATGATATACATTCTAACTCATGACATTTTTGTTCTTGATTTATCACTATTTTGGTTTATGATGAAGCACAAAGGCAGGTATCATGGGACATTGTTGGATTGGCTACACTGGTCATTTGACTACATCAAACATCCATCCAACAGGTAAGTAAAGGTAGGTACTTTCTTTACATTTTCATATTGATTGTTTTACTTCAGTCTATATATATACCTATATGTATGTTGGGGTGGAATTACTGCCCCATTTTTGTTACTGATGCCCCCATCAAGATTGAGCAGGTCTGCAGGTTATTCCAAATATGTTGAGGTTCTCATGCGCTCTACGGTGAGCACATGTCCCCAAGTTGGAGCCAGATGTTATCCTCTCTTTTTAGGGATAAATAGGAGATCATGTCTCGAGTCCCACAGGTCCTAGACATGGAGTACTGAGAGTAGGATTGACCTGAGTATGGCCCTGGAGGGCCCATCCTTTTCTTGTTCCATCATCTTTGTCTTGTTAGCAGCAACAACATACATCACCATCGGCTTGGTCCTGTGTCAGAAATGGTTCTTTCTCCATGAGGTAATTGGTCCAGGTATCATGGTATGTGTCACTTTTGATCATTAAAACCTTTAAATATATGCATCTGATTCCTTTTATCACTAACAACTTCTTGGATCTTACATTTTCCCACTTGACCATGCTTGGGGGAATTTACAGGGTGCCCTAGCAAGCCTGTTCCCATAGGTTTTGGTTTGCCATTGGGGAAATTTTAGAAGAGCCATCGTCCTCTCCCATCATAACACCACTATTTCATTTTATCTCCCGCTCATTTGTCCCATTCCCCTTGTCCGGGCATTGGGTTGACCTATTTACAGGATGACACCTTATCTCGTGGGAAGAAGGGGCTAAAGGCCCAGAAGGTAAAAGTAGCTGGTAAAAGACAAAATCCTAGAAATAAAACCTCGAGATGCTTTGCCCAGGGATCCCAAAGAAGGCAGTAAAAATCCTCTCATTAAGAAACAAGAGGGACTCAGAAAATAAAAAAAACAAGACCTAGTCAAAGGATAGGGTGTCTCATCACGAGCCAACCTATTAGGTCCATGGGTACCTAACAGTATGACATTGCCACCATCTAGTTACCACATTAAGGCAATGACATTTGGTTGCATGACCAAGGGAATGGGGGTCTCATCACAAGCCATCCTTCTCATCTCTGTGAAAGTACTTGTGGGTAACGGTGTCAGCTCTGGTCACCATGCCAAGGCCGTGTCCCCTAGTTAGTTCTTGAATAAAAGAAAAAGAAGAAGAAAATAAAATAAAAGAATAAAGCAAGAAAAATAATAAAGGCAAGAATGGGCTTGGAAAAATTGCATCCATGACAGGTATAGCTCGCCTTCTACAAAGGCACCCATAGATAACACTTGTGCATCCTTGGCCCTCATTGCACCCACATTGTTGGACATCCCCTAACCACATCACCTCACTTACATGGCTTGGATGAGATATTCCTTGAAACTTTCCTTTTTTTGTGGACACTAGCCCAACAAGACACCTTGTCCTTTTCTCCAATCTTGTATTGTAGGTATTTGTAATGTCTTTGAGCTATTGACTGATGTATTAGGGGTTTTAATGGATATGTTTAACAATATTGATGATGATATGTGATTGACATTGCTATGATATCTGTGACTGATGAGCCCATGGAGGGTGTATCTTTTGATATGCAGGACCATGCCCAATGGACAAGTACCATTTATACTTGTACACATGGGGAGATGACCAGTTCAGACCTCCATGGGGCTGAAGAGCCCACCAGATGGATGTTGAGACCCCATCATGGGGTAGAGACATGATGGAGATGGATCAGGGCCTTTTCACCAGAGAAGAAGAGGACGTTCCATTAGGGGCACTTTGGCTGAGATGGACCTAGAGGGATTGACCCACTTGCATTGGAACGTTAGCCCCAGATGACCCAGGACGTCACCATGAGGCTTATGACATCATCATGAGCATATGGCAGATGGACAGGGTGGTTGGGACGTGTGGCAGTTTGGAAGAGCCCAAAGAGGGCTAATGTTTGGCTTCTGGATGATGCACTAGCCCTATAAAGGGATAACGTCTCCCTCAGGGGGGCTTGACGTCTCACCTTTTGTTTGATTAGGGATTTTACTTAGCATTTAATGTAAAAATAGTATGATTTTGACATTATGGCCTTGTCGGCCTTTTTATGACCTAAAAGGTAAAATTAGGTCATTGATTCACTATATATTGAGGGTTTTGACTCTCATTTTTATCATCATTCATCACTCACACATTAGTGAGGTCTGATTTTAGCGCCCTATTGGGGTTTTTGGCTGATTTAAGAGAGACACACTTGTTGAAGGAAGACTTTTTTTGGCATTTATGGTGTTTCTCTTGAAGGAAGGTGTTACAACTAGGGTTTGCATGGTTGTTTCTTCATGAATTGTAAGTGTTTTTTCTACAAAACTTCTTATTGAATAGTTGTAGTTTAAATTTCTTGCACATTACTTATAAATTTTCTGAATCAAAACACTAGGTGACAAGCACATTTAATTGGTGCTTGTCTCATGTCCCATGATAGAGAAATTTTCAGCCATTGAAGAAGGAAGATAGAGCCTAGCCATAGCTACACTCTCATTTCTTCTTCTCCCTGAGCTAGTCGTACTATCCAGAAGCCAAAGAGAGTGAGACATCCTTGGCCTAGTTCTTCTACACCAGGGCCATACCATTCTAGGGTTTTCTGAAAAGGCCTTGCTGTAGCAACACCTTGCCTCTTCAAACCCTCATGCTTTGGTTGTCTTTGCTTTATCTTCAACTAGCCATTTTGCCAATTTGATCTAAAGAAGGAGGAGAGAGCATGAGGCCTTGCTTTAGCAACACCAGAGTGAGCCTCTCTCCCCTAGGGTTTCGTTTCTAAAGCCCTGCTATTGTAGCACTTCAGAACCTTTCCCTCCAGTCTTTAGTCACCCTCCTTCAACTCTTGCGTCCTTATTATTGACTCCATTAAATCCTAAGGCATTGATCTAAGACCTCCAGTGTTGAAGTCGAATTGTATCCAAACACTCTCAAACTTCTTTTAAAACTGAAACCTTAACTACACTAACCCTAACCTACTAACCCCAGAATGTTGACGTCACCCTTGGTTATTTCATCTTGATGCAACAACGTTTCATTTTATAAGCAATTGAATGGTGTTTAAAGCATTTATTGAATGAGGGATTGATTGGATATATTGATTGCTACATCATTTTGGTATTTATTGGTGGAGTGATATTATTTCATTATTGTATTGAAAAACATTGACTTCGTCAATATTTATTCTTATAATTGCTTATATGTTGAATTTAGCAGATGATCTTTGATATATGAAGTACTAACCAAGATTTTCATGTATAAGTTTCTTATTTCTTTGTCACGGATAGGTGCTTTTCTTCTTCTTTGGTTACTTCTCATTATTGGTTGTTTAGCCGGATCTTCTGCTCGGTGGTGACTTGTGGGGGGGGATTCACACTTTTTCGTTATCATCCTTCACCTTCTCAAAGCTCCAGGTCACCAGGGACGTCTCCCTTGGGCCTTACCGCCTAGAATAGAAAGAACCATCCCATTGAGGTGACATTGGGTGGGATTGGTTCTTGTTATGCCAATTTATCCCTTTATCTTCTGACCTATTGCCATAAATACAAACTGTGCGATAAGATTTTGGCACCGTTGCCAGGGAACACTGAGTCAATTCTCCCCAAACGACAAATCTTTTCGGTAAGCCTTACGTCTAGAGTGTTATCTAACAAGCTTACCTAGAAACTCCACTAGGATGTTTTCCCTTATCTTTTGATAGTTTCGAGAAAACTATTTGGTGAATCCACTGATGATGAAGCCAACTATGACTTCACAATGGGATCTAGGGAACTACAAACCTTTGGACATGAGTTTAGAAAAAATGTCCCCCTTTTATAAAAATTGGCTCCCTAGATTCGTTGGCATCAATGGAGAATGTCCCGATTATCACATGAGAAAATTTTGGGCTTTCTTTCAATACCGCCCTGTCAGTGATGAGGCTAAATATTTGGTGATGAAGCTCTTCTCTACCTCTCTGCATGGAGAGGCTAGAAGATGGTATGATAATCTTCCAGCTGTCAGCATCACATCTATGGACCATTTTGAAGAAATATTCCTTGCAAGGTGGGTTATGAAATTGGAAGATATACAATCATTGCTGAGAGGTCTTGAAAGCATAAAATAGACAAAGGATGAGACCATCAGAAATTTCGGTTTTAGATTTCAGAGGTTGTTGTACCACATTCCTGAAAGCTATCGCCCTAAAGGAAAGTATCTCATCTATCTCTATACCAATGGAATTATGGGGCATCTGAGCTTCCTCCTAAATAAAAAGGGTCCAAAAACACTTGCAGAAGCTTACAACATGGCCATTCAAATCGAGAAAAATATCTCCTCGTCCAGAACCAATGACCATACCATGGACACTCTCAGCTTGATAAAACTAGTTTCCCTTGAAACCTTTGTTGAATATCCACAAGAGAGAAGGGAACAAGTTTTGGACCAATAAAATGACGCAATTAAGGAGCAAAAACCTAAGCAAGATGATGAAGTACCAACCCGTTCTCCTCCCTCTAATGAGGTCATCCAAGAACCTGTTTCTCCTGCAAAACAAAGAGAATATGTGGTTAGTTGCTTTCCACTTCAGGATTTCGATGACACCTTATTCCTTGAAAATGAAGGAGAAACAAAATCTTTGAACAAAATGGATATTCCTTGCTGTGCAATCGAAGAAAGAAGCAATCCATGAGGACGAAACAATAATACATGCTGAAAATGCCAAAGTCCTCGAAGCCCCTGCACAAGAAGAAACAGTATGTTTCCCTCCTCCCCTAGTTTTTTATGATGATGTACTTTATGATGAAGGAAATGAGGAGGAGGAGAATGAATTTTCAAATGTTTCAAACCCTGCATGTTATGACACAGATAGTGACATTGTTGATAACATTGATGAGTTCATACATGTTGGGAGACGTAGGTGGGATGTAGTTGGTTATGACCTAGATCCCATCTATGACACTGAGAGTCATTTCCAAGTGTTTCCCTTGCAATTATCACAACAAATTTCTTTTGACCAGTGGAAACAAGGAGATGATATTTTTACCCGTACTTTTCAAAAAACCAAGGATGACCTAGTACCATGTTTTCCTGATGATTTTCAGTGTTACCTTGAGATTTTTGATGAGTACCCTTCTGAGAACTTGGATTCTCTCCATGAAAATAATTACCAACCACCATTGTGCTCATATTTTGATACAAGTAAGAACATTGTTTGCCTAAAGAAGGATTCTCGTGACTTCTCACTCTAGCCACCTGTTATTACCTTACCTTGCTTTTTCATTAAAGGTGTAGTTGGGAAGTATATATTTTATATAGAGTTTCCTCTTAGGAAAACCCTAGAGTCCAAGGGTTGGTTAGATACTACAATCTTAAGTGTATCTTCTCAGTTTTTCAACTATCCCTTGAGAATTTTCCAGTCGTCTAATACATCTTTATCAATCCCTTCCCAAACTTCACAGTATGAGAACGTCTTAGGTAGGCAGTGTGCCGACCTTTTGAGTCATTTTTCTGAGACTTGGACTTTTCTTGACCCTTTCCTGAAGTGGATTGAGTACTTTCCTCGGAGATGGACTTGGCAGGATTTTATCCCTCCCACCCACCTCCATGAGTTAGACTTTGAGATTTCCAATGATATGATATACATTCTAACTCATGACATTTTTGTGCTTGATTTATTACTATTTTGGTTTATGATGAATCACAAAGCAGGTATCGTGGGACATTTTTGGATTGGCTACACTGTTCGTTTGACTACATCGAACATCCATCTAACAGGTAAGTAAAGGTAGATACTTTTCTTTACATTTGCATATTGATTGTTTTACTTCAGTCTATATATATACCTATATGTATGTTGGGGTGGCATTACTGAGTCTAGAATATGATTAAGAGATATTTAAATTTGAATTCCTACCCTTTAGACCTAAATATTTCTCAAAGAAGCTTGCGTAATTGAGAGAAACAAACTATGTAATTATATATCAAATAGTATTAACATATTTTGCAATTTTACTATCTCCTCTTGTTCATGATTATCTTAAACCTCATTGGTGAAAGTGATAAATCTAGAAGGACACTCATAGAACTACAAGCCAGTTCATCTATTGAGAACAATCCCTATATCTAAGGCTTAGTGAGTAACCTTGTGATGTATGTTGAATATGACATTTCAATATAGATCAAATCCTATAGAAAGGATTTTAAGCCATACCAAATTTAGGTATCCAAGCATCTGTAAAGGGTTTGGTACACATCAAATCTGTTTACAAATATATTCAAGAAAAGATCCAACAATTATTGGGGTATGTTATGAAATTTTGGATGACATAGGTTATTCCTAGATAAAAACATGCAACATTCCAAAGTTGTTCCACTAAATGGCATGGTTCTCTATCCTGCAACTATTCAAAAGGAGTATACATATGGATAAAGACTTGATTGATAGACAAATGAGGGAATGGGTACATTCAATGGAGCTTAAACACAAATTCTCACTAGCCAATACAGATAAGTTAATGTTGGAAAGTCTCTAGGGCCTTATTCAGATTGATCTTATTCCCAAATTGGACCTCCAAGTGCCCCAGACTTGGTGGCGAGATTGGAAATGGGAGCAAGACACAACATATACCAAATATAATCTCACCTTGGGATTCAAATGGCTTTGCTTAAAGCCTAAGTTGGAAAGTCATTTGAACAAACTTTGGCATAGAGAACGTGGTTGTTTTGACTAAGAAGCTTATGGAAGCCAAATAAGTCCCTCTTTGATTTTTTTTTAACTATAGAATGTCATGTTATAGCTCAAAAATATGTGAAATATGTTGGAGTATTAACACTCCAATAATAGATAGAGTGTAATGTAAAAGTCATGTTAATAAGAGACTAATAAAATGTTAGACTTATGTTAATTAGATATAATTAAATGAAGTAGTTAGGTCTGTAGGTAAAGAAACCACCCAAGGAATGACATAAAAGAGAAGCACTCCCATTGTATTAAATGTTCAATGTAATAAATACATATATTTTAAGTGAGTCCAATTTTACCATGTTCTTGTCTTTCTCATGTGCTCCAAATTTCAACATGGTATCAAAGAGAAATTGGAGAGAAAGATCCACCTATCCATTTGTAACTAAAAGTTCTAAGAGTTAAATATTATCAAGAGAAATTGAAGAGGGGAAGATTCAAAAGGTAATTCTTGTAGTTGTTTTAAAAGGGCATAGTGTATCTATTGTTGTTTCTTAGGTCTAAAAAGCAAAGGAAGGAAAAAAAAATAAGAAAAAGAAACAACGAACACCTTCATGAGGTGCATATGAGCATAGAGATGACACAACCGAATGAACCAGTATAACCTACAACCGGAAGATGGAAAAAGAAATGAATTTGTATTAAGGAAGAAGAAAGTCGACTACGACTCTAAAGTTCAATAGCAGTTAAGAGGTGACTCATATCCCATGTGTTGATATCTTGAGTAGTCTTTAGAACAATTAGAAGCAACTCGACATAGAGGTAAATCCATTGAGCAGTTGGTGAGAAGACCAAGGTATCCACACACCCAACGTAGAAGAGAAGGACCACAAAGCGAAAGGGCATAGTTTGTTAATTTCCAAATTTTTGTTGTATACAAAAATTATAAATGATCCACTTGTAGATGGAGGACATTAACAAAGCCACCATAGAATAAGTGCCCACAGGTTTTTTAGGAGAGAACCATTGCAAAAATATCAAACCAGAAACACCCAGAAGAATTTATTTGTAGTGCCTACTGCATTGGAACCCTAACACGGTGAAAAGAAGCTACATAGGAAGAGGCCTATATGGCATGAGAAAAACAAAGACATCCACAAATATCCAAGACACAAAATTATGAGAAGTGGAAGTTGAAGGAAAGAGTCTATAATAGACAAAAGAGACATGAAGAATTAATAAGAAAAATAGAACCTATAATACATAAATGTGATTTTTTTGCAATTTGTCGCAGACGCCAAATAATAGAAGCTCTAACAAAGACACAAATGCCCAAGCAGTGAGTAGAACAAGACAACATTCAATCAAATAGAGGTACAACAAATTTTATATTTTGCTCTATTCTAGGTAAAACAAAAGATAGAGTCTCATTTTTCAAGGCTAGAGACAATTTCGCAAAAGAATTATTCTCTCAAATTTAAATTTAAGTAGAAAGAGAGAAAATATACAAAGATTTTTTATATTTAAAAAAAATCCTTATTATGCCTCATTTCTAGAAATCCTCAACAAAGACAGTGTTACCCCTCATATTGCATGAGGGTAACTCTAGTGATTTTCATCACAATATGATTTGCAGCATGGTACCCATAGAGTTTTTGATGGAGGCGATATTGGTTTTCTCTGCTCATGAAAATTGCATCCTTCATATACATGTGGAGGCTTCCAAACACTACACCACACACAACAAGTGGTACTACATCTACCTCCACTTCATCAATGTAGTTTTCACTTATGGAAAATTTGATCTTACAATGCTTAGTGACCTTGAGCTTTACATTCTTATTTACCAATCCCAATGGCTATGGGAGAGGATGGTCATGAACTTCCAATCCAAGATTACTTACCAAATCCTCTACTATGAGGTTGGCATGTGAACTGAAATCAAATAGAGCATCCAACTTTGTCTTCTTGACTTGTATATCAATATAGAGAGTTTATTCATTTCCACCTCTTCCTTGGGATGGAGGATACTCGGGTTCACCTACTTTTGCATTGTACTACAAACAATCTTTTCTTCTACATCTGAGATGTTCTCTACCTAGTTATATGAAGAATCCACAACTAGAATATTCTTCTTGGCCTCCTTCTTCCATTTCTTTGGATTCAGCTTTGGATGTAGCTTCCAACACTTAATGTTGGTATGAACATCAATATTACAATGGTTGCAGTGGTTGCTTGGATCCTTTCACTAATGTGTAGTGGTTGTTGTATTCTTATCCTTTCCTTTCCACTTCTTCTTTCCCTCCTTAGAAGTTCCTTAGTGGTTTGTCTTCTTGGAACCATTTGGTTATATTTTCTTGTCCATCTACAAATATTGTGCTTCCAAAAAAACCTCATCAAAGGTCCTATTTTTAAAGAGTATCACTTTCCTCCTTAAATCACTATGGATACCACCCAAAGACTATTAAGGTTTAAGCTATTATTAGGTTTCTTTTCAATTTACTAGATAACCATAGCATAGAGAGGACCATTGAGAGAAACATAATCACAAGATACACATCATTTATCCTGGGAAACCCTCATGGAGAATAAAACCCAACAAAAACTTCCTTAATATATATATCCAATATAATGCCAAGACAGTAAACCAAACACTAGCTAATATCCTCTACTAAGCAATGCGCCTCTCTCTCTTCCTTCTTCTGGCAACTGGTAACTACAACTTCCTTCAATACTTGCACACTAGATGAGTGAGTTGATTGAGTGAACAAATGAGGCATTGGCTTCCTTTATTTATACAAACTGGCAGGTGTTGAAAAGGTGTTTCTTCATTGGGAAGGGCCGACTTGTCTTTCTGAGTGGTTAAAACCACTTTAATTTCCTGGGGGATGACTTCTCAATTTGCATAATAAAATTAGGGTTTGAACAATCCGAAAAAGGGGATTTGGTGAATTACAATGCTCGACATGATCAATCCACAAAAGGGGATTGATCTAATGAATAATAAATCAATAATAAATAGAATACTCTTTGTAGCTACAATATTTTAACACTCCCCCTTAACACGAATGGTATTCTACAACATCATCAGGAGAGAGAGAGAGAGAGAGAGAGAGAGAGAGAGAGAGAGAGAGAGAGGAAAACAACATCAAAATCATCTGGAAAATTAACTGGCATATCTATAAATCATAAGAAGTTTTCCTCATCATCAATATCATCATTCACAGTAGGGAGTGGGAATGGCATCATCATCATCTGCATCAACATGGATTAGTATAACACTAATACATCATCATCAATAAAAACACAAGGTCGATACAACATCAACAACAACAATATCACGGCACAAAGTCGGGAGCATCATCAACAACAACAACATCACATCATGAAGGCTGGAGTATCATCAACATCGACACTAGGATGGAAATTTCCAGCATGAAGCTGAAAATCTTCAACACTAGGCTGGAATAAAAAAAACATCAACACGAAGCTAGAAATCTTCAACACTAGGCTGGCATCACAACACGATATTGGCATCACAACAACATCAGCAAGAAGCTGGAAATCTTCAGCACTATGCTGGCATCATAGCATGAGGCTGGCATCAACACTACTCCCCCTTTTGAGGGAGGTCCTTTAGGACTACACCAAGTTTATCTCGAAATTTCTCAAACTTTACACGAGATAGAGGCTTGGTCAACACATCAACAACCTGTTCATCTATGCTAACATATTGGAGCTTTATGGCTCCTCTCTGCACCATATCATGGATGTAATGATATCAGATCTCTATGTGCTTTGACTTGTCATGGAACAAAAGGTTCTCTGTCAACTTTATGCAACTTTGGTTATCACATAAGATCATGGTTGCTTCCATCTCTAGATCAAATAGATCTGTCAACAACTTCTAAAGACATATGGCTTCACAACTAGCGTAACATGCAACAATGTATTATGATTTTTTCATGCTAAGAGCAATGATTGATTGCTTCCTACTCTATCTTGAGATCATGGCTGACCCCAAACTGAAACAACATCCTGAAGTGCTCTTTATGTTGGAGACACTTCTAGCCCAATCTGAATCGGTATAACCACTCATTCTGAAGTCATGGTATCCATTATAACTAAGACCACAATCTAATGTACCCTTAAGGTACCTCATCACATGTTTTGCAACAACCAGGTGAACACATCTGGGCTCTACCAGAAATTGACTCAAAGTGTTCACAGCAAAACATATATCTGTCCTGGTGTTTGTTAGATACATCAACGATCCAATGATCTGTCTGTACAACGTAGCATCAATCAATTCTGATGAAGTTTCAGCCATGATCTTCAACTTTGTTTCCATGGGTGTATTCATGTATTTTCACTCCAACATATCAAATCTCTTTAGTATTTCAATTGCATACTTCCCTTAGTTAAGGAATCTCTTCTCTGGGCTCTGCCAAACCTCAAGACCTAAGAAATAGTGCATTAGACCAAGGTCTTTCATCTCAAATTCTGCAACGAGCTTCTTCTTACATTCAGTGATGAGCTTTTCTTTTCCGGTTAAGAATAATTCATCCACATACAACAACAATATAACAGGTTCATCATTCATAACATTGAAGTAAAGTTTAGAATCAACTTTACTCTTGGTAAAGCCCAAGCTCGTCAGGAAACTGTCAATTCTTCCATACCAAGATCTAGGAGCTTTCTTCAATCCGTACAGAGCCTTCTTCAACTTGCAGACATGAGTCTTCCTATCTTCAACTTCAAACCCTTGAGTTTGTTTTATATACACTTCTTCTTCAATGACACTATTCAAGAAAGTTGTTTTGATGTCCATCTAGTGTAACTTCCACTTCATATTAGCTATAAGGGCTATGATGGTTCTGATTAAAGTGTATATGGCTACAAGAGCAAACATCTCTTCATAATCAATGCCTTCCTTTTGATAAAATCCATGAGTAACAAACCTTGCTTTATATTTCTCAATAATTCCATCAGCAACATGTTTTATTTTGAAAATCCATTTGGAAGATACAACATCCTTTCTCTTTGGTTTGGGAACTATTTCCCATACATCATTCTTTATAATGGATTGGTATTCTTCTATCATGGCATCTTCCCATTCTTTCTTCTTAATGGATTCTTCAAACTAGGTAGGATCCTTCTCTAAGAGATCACACATCAAAGCCATGTAACTGGAGAATGGCTTGGGTCTCTTTACTTGTCTCATGGTTCCTTCGGGGGCACCATACTTCTCTCCATCTTGAATAAGTTCCATTTCCCAGTATGTATTTCTCTTGTGGGAGATCATCATTTGGGGAGGTTCTTGATATTCTATTATGTCATGATCTTCTAGAATATCCTCATTAGGGGAAGTTATGACTTCCCTCACTGGTTCTACAACTCTGGGAGCCACAAGTTCTTCTTCATATACTTCTTCAAGATGGGATCTTATTGATTTCTTGAGTCTTGCATATTCATCAAAGGTTACATCCCTGTTGATGCCAATATGATGGAAAACTGGTATATAAATTCTAAAGGCCTTGGAGACCTCATAGTATCCAACAAATATTCCCTTCTTTCCTGAAGGGCCCATCTTGGTTCTCTTCTCCTTCGGAATGTGTACAAATACTGGGCAACCAAATATTTTGAAATGGCTTACTTTTGGCTTCTTTTCGGAGAACATCTCTTTAGGGGTTTTGAACCCAAGTCCACTATGGGAAAATCTATTTTGTACATACACTGTTGTTCTTGTTGCTTCTACCCATAAGTGCATTATAAGATCTTGATCATGGATCATGGTATTCACTGCTTCCATTATAGTTCTGTTCTTTCTTTCTGCTACACCATTTTGTTGAGGATTGTAGGGAGTTGTGAGTTCCCTCTTGATCTCAACATCTTTGCAAAAATTTTCAAACTCTTTTGAGGTGTATTCTCCTCCATTATCTGACCTGAGTATCTTGATATTTCTTTCAGAAATATTCTCTATCAAGGCTTTGAATTCCCTAAATTTACTGAACACTTCATCTTTTGACTTCAAAAAGTAAACCTAGGTTTTACGAGAATAGTCATCAATAAAAGATGCATAGTATACATACCCACTCATGGAGGTTGATGGCATTGGGCCACAGACATCTGAGTGAATGAACTCTAGGACTCCTTCTGCTTTACTGTCTCTCTTCAAGAAAGGGCTCTTGATGTTCTTTACTTGTGAACATCCATTTCACACTCCTTCATGGTCAACCTTAAATTCTGGTAGACCTCTGACTGCCTTGATTACATATGGTAATGCCTTGTAGTTGATGTGAGCTAATATTCTATGCCAAAGTTCACATGGATTCTCAATGGAATGGGTCAAGGTTGCTTCTGAGTGACCCTTTAGCTTATACAAGCCACCTTCCTCTTTTCCAATAACAATTGCTTCTTCCATGGTTTTTCCTTTGGGCCACATAAGAAATTCTTCATCTATGAAGGAAACTCTGAGGACTTTCTTTTCTAAAGCTGAGATAGAGAATAAGTTCTTTGTCAAACCTAGTACATATAGTACATCCTTCATCTTCATTGGGGTCCCTAAATCAAGCTTGTAATTTGATTCTCCGATTCCCTTGATAGGATATTGATAATAATCTCCAAGTGTAACTTTATGGGGAAACTTATTTTCTATAAGGAAAGAGAGAATGTCTCTTTGACCTGTCATGTTCTTGGAAGCACCATTATCTATGAGCCAAGTATCCTCACCAAGTGACATTGATCCTGAGAAGGTAGAGATTAAGGCATAGTCTTCAATATGTTCTTTTATCATCTTTGTGGGTGGCTCTTCATCTTCAACTGCATGGGCATGGTACCTCTTGTTTCTCTTCTTGTATTCTTCTCATCTATCTAGAAAATGCTTAGCAATATGTCCCATCTTGGCACAATGGTAACATTGGTAGGATGAGAAATCTTGTTCTCTTCTTTGACCTTTCTGAAACTTCTGGAATCTCCTTGGAGGGTGAGATTCTTTATGATTTTATTTTTGAAAGTAAGACTTCTTTCTTACTCCTTTATTATGAGTAGTTAGGGCTTGATCTTCATCTCTTGATAGAAATTCTTCTCGATTAGCTACTCTTGCTTCTTCTTGAACACATTCTTCCCAAAGACTATAAAAGTGTAGTTTATCCTTTCTGGCACAAATAGTTTGGATGAATGCATCCCAAGGTCTTGTGAGACCATTAAGGGTTGTCATTATAAACTCGTATTCATCTATAGTATCTTCAATTTCTTCTAGTTTTTCTTTGAATTGTGATATTCTGGAGAAATATTCCTCAATTGTTTCTCCTTTCTGCATCCTTGTCCTTTTGAGTTGAGTTCTTAGATTCATCTTTCGATTGATGTTCCTTCCTTCATATAATCTGGTTAGGGAATCAAACATTTATTTTGGAGTCTTATTTGAAGCAACTTGAGGAATCTAGTGATCTTTAATAGAATTTGCAATGATTCTCTTGGCCCTAACTGTGTCCTTTTGGTGTTTTGCTTTAACTGCAGCATCGACAGGTTTGGGTACACCTTCTTTAATGAATATTGGTAGTTCATTCTCTTCAAGAATGAGTGAAATCCTATACTTCCAGGCATGGAAGTTTTCCACACCTTCTAGCTTGTCAACAAGCTTAGTGCTTGCAAACATCTTTACCTGGAGCTAGGAAAATGACCAAAAATTGAAAATGCTCAGAATTGAATTTTGAACTTACCAGGAGGTGTGCTTGGCTGAGGCAAGTAGCCTGGTGCAGTTAGATTTCAGAAAATCCAAATTTTTCCCCTTCAAACTTGACCAACGGATTTCTGGACTGGTGCTTCTGGTTTTTTGGTACTCCTGATACTAGTGAAAAATAGGGTTTCACTTTCCAGGAGTTATATCCACTGAAAAGGTGCATTGAAGGTGCCAAAGAGTTCCTTGGGATAGGGCACACTTTTCTAGATGACTTTTGGGTTGAAATTCCTCTTCAATAAAAATCCCTAATTTTCTTGTATGACAACAGTGACATTTTTCTTTATCCAGTGAAAGATGCTCTCTTCAGCTTAGCTTTGATATCTGGTTAAAATTTAAGCTATTATTAGGTTTCTTTTCAGTTTACTAGATAACTATAGCATATACAGAATCACTGAGAGAAACACAATCACAAGATACACATCATTTATCCTGGGAAACCCTCATGGGGAAGAAAAACCAACAAAAACTTCCTTAATATAGATAGCCAATACAATGCCAAGACAATAAACCAAACACTAGAGAATATCGTCTACTAAGAAATGCACCTCTCTCTCTTCCTTCTTCTGGAAACTGGTAACTGCAACTTCCTTCAATACTTGCGCACTAGATGAGTGAGCTGAGTGAGTGAACAAATGAGGCATTGGCTTCCTTTATTTATACAAATTGGCAGGTGCTGAAAAGGTGTCTCTTCGCTGGGTAGGGTCGACTTGTCTTTCTGAGTGGTTAAAACCACTTTAATTGACTGGGGGCTGACTTCTCAATTTGCATAATACAATTAGGGTTTGACCAATTCACAAAAAGGGATTTGGTCAATTACAATGCCTGACATGATCAATCCACAAAAGGGGATCAATCTATTGAATAATAACTCAATAATAAATAGAATACTCTTTGCAATTACAATATTTCACAAAAGACTTGAGGAGCACACCCGAGTTCTTGGGAGATATTCCCAACATTATTTCTTGTTTTTTGAACTCAGAGGTGTACTTTTGTATACTATGCCCTTGCTTCTATTGAAAGTAATGCCAACAAACCCTTTGGTCTTCCTTTGTTGCTTTGTAGACTTTCAAAAATATTTTGACTTAGTTTCAAGGGAGGCCCTCCTTCAGTGGCTTTGAGACATTGGTATATCAAATACCTTTATATTTGTGCCATCATGAACTTCTACGAGTACATCCTTGGACACCTTAGTACAACACACTGGGTATCCAATTTCATTTGAAGCACCATTGGGGTGAAGCAGGGGTACCCTCACTTCACAACACTATTTGGGATCTATATTGATGAACTAGAGTCCTTCCTACAAGAGCATATTTATCTCGAGGATTCTTTCCTTCTTCATCAGATCCTGATCTCCATCCTCCTTTTTGTAGATGATGTGACCCTCTTAGACTCTACCTCAAAGGGCTTGTAGAGGTAGTTGGATGCCCTATTCAAATTTTGTGATCTTTGGAAAATGATGATCAACCTGGGTAAAACCAAGGTGATGATATTGAATGACTCCAAGAGTGTCCTTACAAACTTTATTTTTTACAGGATAGGATGTGGAGATCAACACAACATATACCTACTTGAGAGTCCAATTTTTAGGGCCTAGATTTGGGTTGAGGAAGGCACTCCAACCCTGGATTAGTAAGGGATATGGGTCCCTTGCTCTCCTTGAATGGAAATTCTTCCAAAAACACTTCGAAAACATATTTTCCAAGATGGATCTTGTGGACTCTAGCATTCAACCCATGGCTCTTGATGGTTCAGAGGTGTGGATTCCTAGACTTCTTGAGTCAAATTGTGACAAGACGAAGGGTGTTCATACCCTCATCCTTCGTCATTTCATCATAAAAAAGAGGATATTACCCCACACCATTGTCCAGTGAAAGTTTACGGCCCATCCTTTCTAGCTCGAGACCAATTTCAGATTGGTCTCACTCTTGCATATTATCCAACGTTTCATTAACTCAATTGTCGATTGGAACTGTTACCTATACCTTGCTTACTTCTCCTCAAAGGTCTTAGCCTTGAAACAACCTATGGGACAACTTCAATATTGTTGGTTCTCAGAGGTCTCAAGTCTTCTCTGGTCAATTGGCATCTTGATGGATCACCTCCCTCCTTTTAGGTATTCTTTGGGTTGCCCTAGACATATCCTATTGAATACGTAGGAGATGAATGGGATTATCAAAGATGACATATACAAACAGTTTATCCAATCCACTTGGCTTGACACTATGATGAAGTATGTTGCACTCAGTGTTGCAGAAGTATGGTATATTGTAGTTGTGATGCTTGTACGGAAGCAGTATGGCTCTGTAAGCTAATTTATGGACTATTTGATCAAGTGTTGGATTTGACTGTGATATATTGTGATAATCAGAGTTGTGTGAAGCTTTCAGAGAACCCCGTGTTCCATGATAGGTCTAAGAACATTGATATCAAGTAATATTTTATCCATGATAAATTCAAGAAGGGAGAAGTGATTCTCTAGTACATCTCCACCGATGAGCAGACAACTGATATTTTGACAAAACCTCTGTCCAAGATAAAGTTTGCATACTTGAGGGACAAGTTGGGACTTGTGGAGATACCATCACTTGGTTGAAAAGGAGGATATGACTTCCTAAATTGGGAGGGAGTGTTGATATATGGCATCATGGATAGTCAGTGTGTTGGTGGACAAACATTCTCCAGGTGGAGAATGGTCCAAGCAGAAAAAATTGTTTATGTAACATGGACAACTATTCTCCTAGGGCATTTCCCAAATGGGTAGAATGGTCCAGGACAACTATTCTTTTGGGGATTTTCCCAGATAGGTAGAATGTTTTGTCTCCCTGAGTTCACAGTAGTGACCAGAGTGGGGAGATTGGTACAGGACAAACATTTTCCTTGAGTTCATAGTAGTTTCTAGAGTGGGGGAAATGGTCCAAGATAATCATTCTTCCTAAGTTCACAGTAGTGACCAGAGTGGAAAGAATGGTCCTTGTAGCCCATGGCATGGATTTCAACATCTGTTGGGACAATCATTCTTCCTGTGTCAGAGACAGTGACCAAGATAGGAAGAATGGTCCCTATGTCACTTTGTTGAGTGAGTGACTTATGCGAGACACTTTTTTGAGTGTGCTAAGTCTAGCACATGACTTATTCAACATCATGCCTGATTACTCATATGGAGTATGTCCTTGAGAGATGATGCAAACGATGATATATTTTGATGTCAAGATGCTACCAGATGATACTAATAGTGATGATGATTCTCATGACTTGATTTGCGTGATCATGAGATAGTCTATGTGTCTATGATGATGCTACCTATAGAATGGTCTGCAAGACTATGTGAGCCTTGCCCATACCATGAAAAATGGATGGATTTGTTTGAGACCATTAAAGATAATACCTCCCTAGCTAGGAGGGAGTGTTCATATTGTGGTAGTTGTGGGAGGTATTAACCTCCATGTGTAACCTTTGACTAGAATAGAATATTATGGAATCCATAGAAATCCTAAAAATATGTGTAAAAACCCTAGAAGACAAGTCAACTTAGTAAAATAATTAATATTAAAGTATTAGCTTCTAGAAGGACAAGTTGACCCAGATAGGTGACAAGAACCACTATAAATAGGAGGCTCTTGAGCTCATTTGTACACACTCACTCACTCTCTCATACAAGATAAGAGTTACGCAATTCTGGATGACAACTGCAGCTACTGCAGTGGTGATTGGTTTTTGGTCTGTGGTCTTGGGATATCTTTTTGGTGTGCTATCCTTGTAGAAGGTGTGCTTTCTTGATGATATTGTGGTTTTCCGAAATCATTCTCTCTGTCAAAGGTTAAAGTCCTTGGGGGTGGCTGCATGCCTATGGTTGGGAGACAATATTGGATTGTCTATGGTGAAATGAGCACATCAACATTTTTTAACATGTTAAGATTGCTCTTCTTGTTCTCTTCTCTTTACAATTGTCGTTTTTTTCCTAGTAATTAAGAATTCCTAGGGTTTTATTTGCATATGTTTGTTTGTTGGTATAAAAATTTCCATGGCTCCTAAAGACAAGAGGGATCCAACATTGGGTTCATTTCCAAGTGAATGATGAGTGTAAAATGGTATGCAACTATGTGGGAAGAAAGTTGGTGGGGGGAGGGGTATCCATAGGATAAAATAACACTTAGCACATGCAAGAGGACAAGTAGAACCTTTCCCAAAAGTCTTGTGTATCTAAGAGCGGAGATGCTAGGTTATATTGAATCCTTCCAAGAAGATAAAGCCAAGACCAAGAAAAATAAAAAATACTAGGGAGAAGTTCAAGGTTAATTGATGATGAGTATGATGGTAAAACTGAAGATCAAATGCCTAGTTTTGAAGAATCCTCTGTTTTTCCTATGGACATAGAGATGAACATGTTTCTATCCCTAGTTCATCCAATTTGAAGAGGCCATGTAAAGTTATTGACTCTTTCTTTGTACCCTGCACCACCCCTAGTGCTCATCCAACTATTGATGCTAAATGGAAGAAGATGGAGAAGAAAGTTTCTTGGGAAAGCATTGTTAGATGGTGGTTTGATGTAGACATACCTTCCAATGCTAATAATTCAACATATTATCGACCTATGTTAGATGTCATAGCTTCGTGTGGTTCAAGATTCAATGGCCCTAATTTTCATGATATCAAGGGGCCACTTTTACAAAATAAGGTCCAAAGAATAGATGAATGCCTCATAGATTTCAATGATTAATGGAGTTAAAAAAAGTGCACAGTCATGTCTAATGGATGGACTAATGGAAGATCCTACACCATTCTCAAATTCCTAATCTCTTTCCCAAAAGAAATCATGTTTCTTAAATATTTTGATGCATATGATTCGGTGAAGGATGCACAATTATTATTTTTTCTTTTAGATGAAATAGCTATGGAGGTGGGGTGGGGAATGTTGTCAGGTCATCACAGAAAATGCCTCCAACTATGTTGTAGTGGGAAGGATGTTGGAGGGAAAACACCCCACAATTTGGTGGATTCCATGTGTAGCCCATTGTTTGAACTTCATGCTTGAGGATATTGGCAAAATTGAGTGGGTGAAGAAGTGTGTGGATCAAGAAAAATCCATAACCAAGTATATCTAAAACCACACATGGGTTTTTAAACTTATGAGGAAAAACTGTAAGTTTTAAACCTGCGAAGTAAAGCAATGCATATAGATTCTTAAGCAAGACATAAATTAATCAATCGCTCATACACAGAGTACACAGAGATTTTATACCAGAAACCCTCAACCGGGAAAACCTTTCTTATATTCATTATATTGAATTTCACCATTCATCATACAATATATACAATGTTTTTATCTATTCTGTAGATACCAAAACCCTAATCCCTTAATCCGGGATTAATTTACAAATCCGCTAAAAATAGAAAAAAACCGCCCAAAAAAAATTTTTGGGGCGCTGCCCTGAACCCCATCGGCCTCGGGCTACTGCCTGTTGCCGAATGCTGCGCATAACTAGGGGGGGCATACCTGCCCCCCCTAGGAAAGCGCCCGGCGCACACGGCAGAGCTCTAGTGGGAGGGATCGTCAAACGCAGTTGTCGTATTTGACGCGCCCACACACACACATGCAAAGAATATAACACATACCCAACAAAAACATTATGGGTAGAGAGCTTGTTCGGTTAGATATTACACAATTTGCAACGAACTTTCTTTTGTTGCAATCCATTATTCAACAAAAGGCCAAATTGTGGAAGATGTTTTCTTTTGATGAGTGGAATCATCTCAGTAGAGTAAAAAGGTTGAAGGGAAAGAGATAGTTGACAAAGTGTTTGAAAAATATTTTTGGAAAAGGAAGAAGAGATAGTACTATTCAGTGAGCCTCTTGTGAAAGTGTTGTGAATAGTGGATGGCGATACACCTACCATCAGTTTTATTTATGAGGCCATCATTTAGGCCAAAGAGGAAATAATGTTATCATATGATGATAAAAGACAAAAGTATCTTCCTCTATGGAAAATCATTGATGATAGATGGAACAAACAACTCCATAGACCTTTACATGCAACTAGTTATTACATAAGCCCAAGGTAAGCAATTTCAAAGTTTTTAAGTTCTTTTATTCATTACAAAAGCTTAGCCAAAGATTCAAATCCAATTGATGAGTATTATTTGTCTTTTGAAATTTGAAGGTACCATTATACAAAAGATTGTGAAGCAGATGGGGAGGTAAAAGATGGATTGTACAGATGCATTGAGCACATGGTCCCAGGTCCCAAAATACAAGATGAGATACATAGTAAGCTTCTTCGTTTTCAATGAGAGTATTCATATTGTTATCCACCAAGTTTCACTAGGATGGACTTCCAATGAGCCGCCAAATATTGAACAACTCCTTGTTCATAATTCAGAGTTCAGAAGTTCAATCGGTCTATGAGATCACCTTTTTTTCGCATTTCCATCTCTCCAGGGACATTGTAATAAATGAATTGGGCATGAAAGTTGTAAAATACTATTGGCCACCTAATATATGAGCACAAGTACGTACTCTAGAGTGTTTTTGTCACTTTTTAATTATTTCTTTCCTATTAGGCGATTAATAATTTCTAAGTTGTTTCACTTGAATCTCCTCCAAAGCTTGAGTATGTGTTGGTGTTTGGGCCTTGGAATGGTATAACCAATGTATAGTGTATAAATGTATATGAATTCATTCTAAGTCATGTCTATTGAGTCATATGGAAATTGCACTAAGTCCCCCTTAGGATTTCTTAAAGTTTTTAGTCAATAAAAAATTTCTCGTAAAACAAACATTTTTAATGTAAAAGTCAATAAAGTCATAAAAGTGGCATTAGTTGTTGTTAGATGTCATGTTTGTGCTCGTTTTCTAAGCTAGAGCACCTCCTAATCCCTTATCCCCCCTTTGTTGAGATAAAAAGTGATTTTAATCACTCAAAATTGAATTTTTCTCTCAAAAAGGTAAAAAAAGACAATTTAGTTAAAGTGCTAAAATTTAGCAAACATGTCGGGGACATGTTTCTTCATGTCTGGATTCCTTGGTCTAGTTGGAAAAGCATTCTCCTAGTGAGGGTGCCTAAGTTGAGTGACATCGCTAGTGGGAGGAGATCCCAATGAGGCTAGGCACACCTTCTCCACTAGTTGGCACATCCACATGAGAGGGGTTCCAATCCCAAGGAGGGACTCGCCCTCTCTCCCTCTTCCAATACCACTCCACTCCTCTCCCACTACACCTTAACTCACTTCACTCCACAACCCTCACCTACCACTCTACTCCCTCTCCACTCATTCCCCACTTCACTCCCACATTTCCCTAGTTATCTAGTGCACACTCCTCTTCTCCCACGCGCCCTCACTTAGGAAACTTCACCTGGAAAACTATAAATAAATATCGACCCTCCTCCTTTGAGTCGGTTGGAGCTTGGGAGACTTGTTGCTATTTTAATATTCTTTCATTATTGAATTCAAGAGAATTTGGAGGTCAAGCTGTTGGTGTATGGTGTTCATGTGTGGATGAACGTTGGTATATGATTGAGGTGATGTTGCTCTAATATTCTCACATTTATTTATTTTGCAAATTGGCTAATGGTAAGGATATTATTATCTAATTGGAGTGGATAATTTAACTAGTTTATTTAATCAATCCATCTTGTTTTCTTATATCTAATGTTTATATTGCATGTTTGTTTTTGTTTAAACTAACATGTGGATGAAATCTCTTTTGTAGGAAACACCAATCTTTTGCAGGTATTTGCGAGTTGTTTAGAGCATGCAAGATACCATTCTTGGAGAAGAAAGAGAGATAGATTGCATATATTGTTTTTCCAAGGAGTTCGAAAGAAGGCATTCCTCCCTCTTCCTCACACCAAAGGGACCCCATAGCCGAAAGATTCACAAGCTCAAGCAAAGGCTCTGAAAATAATAAATTTCTTCTTTCCTTTCTATTTCCTCTTGCATATTAGCTAGATTCGAATTTAAAGATAATTTTTTTAGCATCTCGCATTGCATGCACAAGTATTAGATCTAGTTTCTTTTTTCTTTCAATCAAAAGATTAGATCTAGTTTCTTTTTTCTTTCAATCAAAAGATTAGATCTAGTTTGTTCTTGCAATTTTCTGAAATTTATTTCCTAATCTAAAGATAGAAAGTTGCTTATGTTCTGCATTTTATATCTAGCCAATTAGAAGTTTTGTGTTTTTGTTTTAGGAAAACCAACAAAAAGCATCTAAGAGGGCTTAGTTTAGCCTCATTTAAAGCCTCTAAAAACCCTAAAAAAATAGCTTTTTTGCATGAGAAAATATTAAGAAAAATTGGTCAAATTTGTTCATCTTATTTTTAAATTTTTATATTATTTTCTATCATAATCTAATCATTTTCCTTTGCTGGTTTTTATCAGGTACGTCACAAAACAAGGGGGAACTTTGACGAATTTGAAGCAAAACTGAAGATTTTCTACCCAAAGTTGGACCATTTGAATACCAAGACTTTAGAAGTCTTCTTTGTAATTGTTGATTAATAATTTGATCCATTCTATAAGGATCCAAAACTCATAAAAAGAGAAAAAGAGAATTCATTTTCTCTAAGTGTAATAGGCATTAATAAAAGTTGGCCTTTAGTGCCCAGTTTTGTCACCTCCTTTAGGGGGATCATTGGTGGTTGGGTGCTTCATTTTCCTTTTAAGTTTCTTGCTTTATTTGGTTTCAAAATGCACAACTTAAGGAAATTAACCATTCAAGCAATCACTACTTTCTTCACTTAATAAAAGTAACTCCTATGCTAGTTTAGCTTTCATTTCCGCTTTTAGTAATTAGAAAAAATTTCAAGTTTTCTACTTTTTCCTTTCAGTTTTTCTTTTAGTTTGAAAATAAACCTTCCCCGCAGTTCCCGGTGTATTCTCTGAACCCTTGCGAGCCTAGCTCGATCCTGGGATTCATCAGAACTGGGGTTGTTAGTGTGGAGTAGTTTTAATTAGGGAAACCTTGATAGTAGTTATCTTGATGCGAGGGAAATCACATGAAGGGAGTGTGTGAAGTTAAATGGAAACTTTGAGATATAGGTTCTCCCCGTGTTGGACATCTGACACCTTCATTGAACTTATTGGTGAATCCTTGGGATTTCAGTAAGTTCTCAGCACATTTCCAAACAAAAACATAGCCTCTAAAGAGGCCACACATTTTCATAAATATACCTTTAATAAATTTTAATATAACACATGTTCAACAACTTCCCATGATACATTTAAGGCATTGGTTTCATGTTCACAACTTTTTATTTCATGAGCAGTATTTCATCCGTAATATGATGATTGTCTAATAATTGTTACAAACACTTGCAGATATTGTATCCTTTACTTTATTGTGCATGCATCCTCTATGGTTGGACATATGTTCTTTTATCAATGCTTATCTTGTCTATTGAATGAATGTGTTGAATGCTTCACTATACATTTTTTATTTTGCAATAAACCCCTAGAGTGGTTTATTTTCTTAGACTAGCTTAAAAGTCATAGTATTTTGTTATGGACTACCCCCCTTGGATTTGCTAGGAGTTGGCCTAGACAAAGGATTTGAGGATCAGGTGACAACACCTTGACTCAATACTTTCCCCCAAGGACACACTGAGTGGATTGAATATTTCTTCCACGATAGCCCAAGTATGTATAAAGGCGACAACATTTTTGGCGTCGTTGTCGGGGATAAATCTTTTTATTCCCGGAGTACGACTTTTTTGTTTTCCTTTTTGTTTTTTGCTTTGTTTGATGCTTGTTGTTTGTTTAGAATAAATTTGATCATCTGGTGTCTCCACTTAAAAATAATTTGACAAAGTATTCTACAAGGAGGAACTCATGGTTTTCTTAGCTTCATCCTTGAACAAGAAAGGGTTTTTGGAGGAGGCTAGCCAATCTTTCTTCTCGTACGATCCTTATTAATTTTTGGGTCCCAATGCATTTCTATTATACTTTTCTATTTTTTAATAAATCTAGTTTAGAAATGGATGATCTTTATAGACCTATTGATTTTTCTGCGATAAGTGGTTATCCACATGTGATTCCAGAAAATGCTTTACAAAATTTTCCTTGTTTTCAAAGTAATAATATTGTTGATGCTAGACGTCATGTTAAGAGAGTTTCCCATTTGTTTAATAAATGGTGTTGCAATTCCTTATATGAAGATATAAAAATAAAGTTGTTTATCTTGTCCTTCGATGATGATGACCTTGATTGGTTCATGGAGCTCAAGGATAACCAAGTTAAAACTTGCAAATAATTGATTGATGCTTTTATGGAAAAGTGGAAGGAGAAGGAATCATATGCTATGAAAACAAATGTTATGTACCAAAACCTTAAAATGTTAGAAGAAACTAAAGCATACACCATGTACCCAAATGTGAGTATGTTCCAACCATTATTACATATAAATTTACTTCATTAAATATACATTTAACCCCATATATACCCTCCTCCGGGTCATATCTCAGGGAAAGGAAGGGGTTTCATTCTTATTGTATTGTTTATTGTTCCATAGTTGTGTGGAAGATTTGGGGGTGGGATATTGAAGTAGAATAGAGGAATTAGAAGATCCTATACTAGCCATATAGGCCACGATGTCCATTAGTGAGTGCCCTTTCTTTATATCTACATTTCATAACTAAGAAGAAAAGAGTAATGCATATGTCTCACCTTCTAGTTGGGTTTTTCCTGTAATAAGTTTTTGTAGGGTATGTCTTGTGTCCATTGTGTGGATGGTGTGTTATTTTCTTAACTTATTTCATTTTAAATTCATTTTATTTTAGTATATTGGGCACTAATCTAGTAATGTTAAATATGAATTCGAAAGTAAATACTGCATAATAAGATATTGTAGAATATTATAAGATTTGTTTAGATGAATTGTTCTAGTGGAATATACACAACATTTTATAGATATATTTGTGTATTCCAAGTTCCTTTTTGAAGAAATTTTATTTATTGCATTACTCTTTTGGGCATAGTATCTAACATTTAGATAGTTTATGCAAACATATTTAGCTTACAGTTGTCGCTAGATGACCTAAAATCAGTAGGGAGATTCCTATTGACTCTCTTTCTGCATTCACCTAGTTAAGACACTTCAAACATGCTAAGCTACTTATGAGAGGCAAGAGAACTACCACAACTATTTATCTCAAAGATTGATAAGATTCTCAATGAAATCGTAATCAATAGAAAGGATCCTATTGTGCTATATTTGGAAATTGCTAATGATGGTTGGGATGCTACCCCTAAAAACAATGACAACTTACCTTAAGATGTGGGTTTAAACCTTGTGGTTTCTTACATCTTTCTTAGGGAAGTTTGTGAACACTTATTCTTGTGATTGGATAATTCTTTCTTTGTTAATCATAGGGAACCTCCCATCGATTATCCTACTCCATTTGCCTAATCTAAATAGTCCCAATATTTTCAATTGTTTGTGAGAGGCGAGAGAGTTGCCACAGGTGGGTTTACAAGCCTCCTCCAAGACCCTAAAATGAAAAGTTTTATATTCTTTCCTTTCTATCTTGGAGAATGAGAAACCACTTAAAGATGTTGAGAATGATACATGGGGTCCCATTGTCTTTGATTTAGAGCTTGTCAATGATGGTTGGGACTTTCCCATAAATATAATGATGAGCTACTCCATATGCAAGTTTAACCTAGTTGGTTACTTAAAGGTTTTCTTATGGAAGCATGTGAACACTTATTTTTGTGCCTTGATGTTCATTGCTTTATCTATTGTGTTTTAATGCCATGTGGTTATTTTAGGACATATGCTTTATTGTATGTCAAAGTGGTGATTTTTTAATATTTTATTCTTTTAGGCATAATATATAGCATTTGGATCTTTTATGCCATTTTTTTTAATCTTATAATTTCCACCATAGGACCCAAAATGAGTAGGGAACCTCCCATTGATTATCATACTTTTTCCACCTAGTGTACATAGCTATATTGTTTTGAGCTTCTTAAGAGATGTGAAAGTGTCATCACAATTAATCACATGACCCTCCTCCAACGCCCAAAAATGACAATTTTCCTATGCCTTCACTTATTATCTTGAAGAATGAGAAGCTAGTAAAAGATGTTTCTATTGATTGATGGGGTCCCATTTTGATAGATCTGGAACCTGCTAATGATGGTTGGGGCCCTATCCTTTTAGAAAAGGATGACCAACATTTGGGTGCATTTTTAATCCATCTGGTTGCTTAAATGTGTTCTTGTGGAAGCCTTGTTGAATTTTGGATCATACAAGAAAGACAAGGTCATAATAGAAACAGATTCACATAAAAGATATGCATTTATTACGATGCAGTCATTTGACACAATGGGATTAATAACCTTTTATTTCATTTGCTTGGTAGTTGTTCTACCAACCTAAATACCTCAATTAATAATATCTTTTAACCTATTTATATCACTTTAATATTCACTTATATTGACATGAATTTTACATTAGATTGTATCTATTATTGGAGCATTATAATGCAACCATCCCTCTTAATGTTACATTACTATGTGACAACAACAAAAACAAAAAAATTAAAACTTCTTAAATAATGTTAGATACCTAATTCTTGGGATTATGGTACACTGTAAATATTATTTTAGGAGAAATATGAAGAGTCACACGTGAATAGGAAGAGTCATTTGAACCTCTTGGAAGATGAAACCAAATTTCTTTGATTGTATTCATGTATGGCTCACTTTAATGGAATGGAATTCAATGTGTGGAGTTATTTGTTAGAAAACAGGACCGCGGAGCAATAAAATAAAACAAATGCAGAAACAAAAACACAGAAGACACACAATACAAGAGAGACACAGATTTACATGGTTCACCCAGTGTGGGCTACGTCCACCAGAGAAATTGCCAGGTCCTTC
>ML780380.1:249993-281159 GCA_009831015.1 Picea engelmannii
TCTTGTACTTGAACATTTAAGTGGGGTAAAAGGAGGTTGCCCCCTCGAAGAGGCTTATTATCTGAAATTATCTCTTTTTCAAGGCGTTGAGTACTTTTCTTGAGGTTTTTCTATGCTATATTGATGTTTGGTTCTTAACAGGATACCATATGCAAAACTGTGACCATCTATGGTGGTGAGTGGGTTTTCCATCTGTGCAAAAGGGTAATGTTGGTCATGTAGTCTCTAGGCACTCCATATCTGCAACCTGAGGGCCTTGAGATATGATATCCTTAGTTATACACAAAATGGGGATAACATTGTCCCCATTCATGACATTTATGATTTTAAATCTTGACACTATATTTTAACATTCCACTTCACAAAGAGTTAAATTTGCTCTCGACGTGCCTTCATCCTCTCAATATAATTGTCCATCCAATCATGTTTATTCCATTATTTATGAAGAAGAGTAAAGGTTCATCACAATTGACTAGAGTTGTCGTTGTGGTTGGAATGAATCATTTGATTTTCAAATGTCTAAATGGATTTCTATTCTTTTCCTTGAAGTGTTTGTTAAATATTAAAACCATGGTAAGAAGATTCTACACTCAGATAATTTAACCTAAACCTAGGTAGCTTAAAAGCTTAAAACCTGTTGAAATATTGTAACTACAAAGAGTATTCTATTTATTATTGATATATTATTCACCAGATCAATCCCCTTTTGTGGATTGATCATGTCGAGCATTGTAAATGACCAAATCCCCTTTTTCGGATTGGTCAAACCCTAATTGTAATATGCAAAATGAGAAGTCAGCCCCCATAATAAATTAAGGTGGTTCTAACCACCCAGAATGAGAAGTCGGCCCTCCCAGTGAAAAGACACTTTCTTTCAGTACCTACCAGATTGTATAAATAAAGGAGGCCAATGCCTCATTTGTTCACTCACTCACTTGATCATCAACAATGCAAGTTTGGAGCTGCAGTTGGAGAAGAAGGAAGAGAGAGAGAGGCGCATTACTTGGGAGAGGACTTTCTATAGTGTTTGGTTTATTCTCTTGGCATTGTATTGGCTATCTATATTAAGGAAGTTTTTGTTGGGTTTTCTCCCCCATGAGGGTTTCCCAGGATAAATGATGTGTCTCTTGTGATTGTGTTTTTCTCAATGATCATATTTATGCTATGGTTATCTAGTGAATTGAAAAGAAACCTAATAATAGCTTAAACTCTAACATGGTGTTAGAGCTAAGTTGAAGAGAGCATCTTTCACAAGACGAAGAAAAATGCCATTGTTGTCGTACATGAAAATGGGGGATTTTTATTGAAGAAGAATTTCATCTGAAAATCCATCTAGAAAAGTGCACCCTAGCTCAAGGAACTCTTTGGCACCTTCAACACACCTTTTCAGTGGTTATATCTCCCAGAAAGTGAAACCCTAGTTTTCACTAGTACCAGAAGTACCAGGAAACCAAAAGTACCAGAAAACCAGAAGCACAAGTCTAGAAATCCGTTGGTCAAGTTTGAAGGGGGAAAAGTTGGATTTTCTGAAATCTAACGACACCAGGCTACTCGCCTCAACCAAGCATACCTCCTGGTAAGTTCATAATTCAATTTTGAGCACTTTCATTTTTTGGTCATTTTCCTAGCTCGAGGTAAAAGATTTCTGCAAGCGCTAAGCTTGTTGACAAGCTAGAAGGTGTGGAAAACTTATGTTCCTGGAAGTATAGGATTGGACTCATTCTTGAAGAGAATGACCTATCAATATTCATTAAAGAATATGTACCAGAACCCGTCGATGCTGCAGCTAAAGCAAAACACCAAAAGGACATAATTAGGGCCAAAAGAATCATTGCAGATTCTATCAAAGATCACTTGATTCCTCAAGTGTCTTCAAAGAAGACTCCAAAATAAATGTTTGATGCCCTAACCATATTATATGAAGGGAAGAACATAAATCAGAAGATGAATCTAAGAACTCAACTCAAGAATACAAGGATGTAGAAAGGAGAAACAATCCAGGAATATTTCTCCAGAATATCACAATTCAAAGAACAAATAGAAGAAATTGGAGATATTATAGATGAAGAATAAATCATAATGACGACCCTTAATGGTCTCACAATACCTTGGGATGCATTCATCCAAACTATTTGTGTCAAAAAGGAGAAACTACAATTTGAGAGTCTTTGGGAAGAATATATTCGGGAAGAATATATTCAAGAAGAATCAAGAGTAGCTAACCGAGAAGCATTGCTATCAAGAGATGAATATCAAGCCCTAGCTACTCACACTAAAGGAGGAAGAAATAATCCTTACTTCTAGAAATAAACTCATAAGGAGTCTCACCCCCAAAACAAATTCATACATAAAGAATCTCAACTGAGGAGATTCCAAAAGTTTCAGAAAAGATAAAGAATAGAAAAAGATTTCTCACCCTACCGATGTTACCATTGTGACAATATGGGACATATTGCGAAACATTGTCCAACTATAAAAGAAAAATACAAGAATAAAAGCAAGACGCATCATGCCCATGCAGTTGAATATGAAGAGCCATCCACAAAGATGATAAAAGAACGAATTGAAGACTATGTCTTAATCTCGTCCCTCTCAGGATCAGTATCACTTGGTGAGGACACTTGGCTCATTGATAGTGGTGCTTCCAAGCACATGACAGGTCAAAGAGACATTCTCTCTTTCCTTTCAGAAAATAAGTTTTCTCAGAAAGTTACACTTGGAGATGATTATCAATACCCTATCAAGGGAGTAGGAGAATCAAATTACAAGCTTAACTCAAGGACCCCAATGAAGATGAAGGTTGTACTATATGTACCAGGTTTGAAAAAGAACTTACTCTCCGTCTCATATTTAGAAAATAAAGGCTTCATATTTTCCTTCATAGATGGATAAGTTCTTATTTGGGCCAAAGGAAAAACCATGGAAGAAGCAATTGTTATTGTAAAAGAAGAAGTTGGTTTGTATAAGCTAAAGGGTCACTCAGAAGCAACCATGGCCCACACCATTGAGAATCCATGTGAACTTTGGCATAGAATATTAGCCCACATCAACTACAAGGCATTACCTTATGTAAGCAAGGCAGTCACAGGTCTACCAGAACTCAAGGTTGACCATGAAGGTGTGTGCAATGGATGTGCACAAGGAAAGAACATCAAGAACCCTTTTCCGAAGAGAGACAGTAAAGCAGAAGGAGTCCTAGAGCTCATTCACTCATATGTGTGTGGCCCAATTCCATCATCCTCCATTAGTGGGTATGTATACTATGTATCTTTTATTGATGACTATTATCGTAAAACCTGGGTTTACTTTTTGAAATCAAAAGATGAAGTGTTCAGTAAATTCAAGGAATTCAAAGCCTTGATAGAGAATCCTTCTGAAAGAAAGATCAAGATACTCAGGTTAGATAATGGAGGAGAATACACCTCAAATGAGTTTGAAAAATTTTGAAAATATGTCGGGATCAAGAGGGAGCTCACCACTCCCTACAATCCTCAACAAAATGGTGTAGCAGAAAGAAAGAACAAAACTATAATGGAAGCAGTGAAGACCATGATCCATGATCAAGATATTCCAATGTGCTTATGGGAAGAAGAAGCAAAAACAACAGTATATGTACAAAACAGATTCTCCCATAGTGCACTTGGGTTCAAGACCCCAGAAGAGATGTTCTCCAGAAAGAAGGTAGAAGTAAGCCATCTCAAAATATTTGGCTGCCCAATATTTGTACACATTCCAAAAGAGAAGAGAACCAAGCTGGACCCTTCAGAAAAGAAGGGAATATTTGTTGGATATTGTGAGGTCTCCAAGGATTTCAAATTTTATATACCAGGTTACCATCATATTGAGATCAACAGGGATGTAACCTTTGATGAACATGCAACTCTCAAGAAATCAAGAAGATTCCAACTTGAAGAAGTATATGAAGAGGAACCTATAGCTCCCAGAGTTGCAAAACCAGTGAAGGAAGTCATAACTTCCCCTGATGAGGAGATTCTAGAAGACCATGACATAGTAGAATCTCAAGAACCTCCCCAGATGAAAATCTCCCACAAACGAAATCCATCCTGGGAAAGGGAACTTATTCAAGATGGAGAGAAGTATGGTGTCAGCGAAGGAACCATGAGACAAGTGAAGAAACCTAAGCCATTCTCCAGTTATATGGATTTCATGTATGTTATCTTAGAGAAGGATCCCACCTGCTTTGAAGAATCCATTTAGAATAAAGAATGGGAAAATGCCATGACAGAAGAATTCCAATCCATTGTAAAGAATGATGTATGGGAAATAGTTCCCAGACCGAAGATCAAGGATGTGGTATCTTCCAAATGGATTTTCAAAATAAAACATGTTATTGATGGAAGTATTGAGAAATATAAAGCAAGGTGCATTGCTCGTGGATTTTCTCAAAAGGAAGGCATTGAATACAAAGAGATATTTTCTCTTGTAGCCAGATACACTTCGATCAAAACCATCATAGCCCTTGCAGCTAAGATGAAGTGGAAGTTACACCAGATGGACGTGAAAACAACCTTCTTGAATGGTGTCATTGAAGAAGAAGTGTATATAGAACAACCTCAAGGGTTTGAAGTTGAATACAGGAAGACTCATGTCTGCAAGTTGAAGAAGGATCTATACGGATTGAAGCAAGCTCCTAGAGATTGGTATGGAAGGATAAACAGTTTTCTGACGAGCTTGGGATTTACCAAGAGTAAAGTTGATTCTAAACTTTACTTCAAGGTTATGAATGATGAGCTTGTTATATTGTTGTTGTATGTGGATGACTTATTCTTAACTAGAGAAGAAAATCTCATCACTTAATGTAAGACGAAGCTCGTTGCATAATTTGAGATGAAATACCTTGGCCTAATGGACTATTTCTTAGGTCTTGAGGTATGACAGAGCCTAGAGAGGATCTTCCTTAACCAAGGGAAGTATACAGTTGAAATATTGAAGAGATTTGATATGCTGGAGTGAAATTCCATGAATACACCCATGGAAACAAAGTTGAAGCTCCTGGTTGAATCTTCATCAAAATTGATTGATGCTACACTATATAGACAGATCATTGGATCGTTGATGTATCTGACGAACAACATGCCAGATATTTGTTTTGCTGTGAACACCTTAAGTCAATTTCTGGTAGAGCCCAGACGTATTCACCTGGTTGCTGCAAAATATGGGATGAGGTACCTTAAGGGTACATTAGATTGTGGTCTCAGTTATAATGGAGATCACGACTTCAGACTAAGTGGTTATACTGATTCAGATTGGGATGGAAGTGTCTCTAATAGAAAGAGCACTTCAGGATTTTGTTTCAGTTTGGGGTAAGCCATGATCTCATGGAAGAGTAGGAAGAAATCAAGCATTTATCTCATCATGGCAGAAGCAGAATACATTGTTTCTTGTTATGCCAGTTGTGAAGCCATATGGCCTCAGAAGTTGTTGATAGGTCTATTTTATCTAGAGATGGAAGAAACCGTGATCCTATGTGATAACTAGAGCTGCATAAAGATGACAGAGAACCATGTGTTCCATGAAAGTCAAAACACATAGATATTTGATATCATTACATCTGTGATATGGTGTAGAGAGGAGCCATAAAGCTCCAATATGTTAGCATGGATCAACAGGTTGTTGATGTGTTGACCAAGCCTCTCTCTCATGTAAAGTTTGAGCACTTTAGAGATAAGCTTGGTGTAGTCTGAAAGGACCTCCCTCGAAAGGGGGAGTAGTGTTGTGCTTCCAGCCTAGTGTTGTGATGCCAACCTCATGTTGATGTGTGTCAGCCTCGTGTTGTGATCATGTGCCAACCTCATGTTGTGATCATGTGTGACAGCCTCATGTTGTGATGACGTGCTGGCCTCGTGTTGTGATGATGTGTGCCAGCCTTGTGCTGTGATGATGTGCCAGCCTCATGTTGTGATGATGATGTGTCAACTTCGTGATGTGATTATGTGTGCCAGCCTTGTGTTGTGATGATGTGTGCCAGCCTCGTGCTGTGATGATGTGTTGACAACCTCGTGTTGTGATTCCATCTTCTTGTTGATGATGTTGTGTTGTCGGTCTCATACAGTGATGCCAACTTCATGTTGATGATATTGTGTAGCCAGCTTCATGCTGTGATGTTAGCTTCATGCTGAATACTCTTACCCTAGTGTTGATGTTGATGATGCTCCAGCCTTTGTGTTGTGTTTTTGTTGCTATTGATGATGAGAATTTTTTTTGATGATTTATAGATATGTCAGTCAGTGTTCCAGATGTTGTTGATGATGTTGTCTTCTCTCTCTCGCCTAATGTTGTTGTAGAATACCCTTATTGTTAAGGGGGAGTCTTGAAATATTGTAACTTCAAAGAGTATTCTATTTATTATTGATATATTATTCATTAGATCAATCCTCTTTTGTGGATTGATCATGTCGGGCATTGTAAATGACCAAATTCCCTTTTGCAGATTGGTCAAACCCTAATTTTAATATGCAAAATGAGAAGTCAACCCCTAGAATAAATTAGGGTGGTTCTAAACACCCAGAATGAGAAGTCGTCCCTTCCAGTGAAAAGACACTTTCTTTCAGCACCTGCCAGATTGTATAAATAAAGGAGGCCAGTGCCTCATTTGTTCACTCAATCACTTGATCATCCAGAGCACAAGTTTGGAGCTACAGTTGGAGAAGAAGGAAGAGAGAGAGATGTGCATTACTTGGGAGAGGACTTTATATAGTGTTTTGTTTTTCTCTTGGCATTGTATTGGATATCTATATTAAGGAAGTTCTTGTTGGGTTTTATCCCCCATGAGTGTTTCCTAGGACAAATTATGTGTCTCTTGTGATTGTGTTTTTCTCAGTGATCCTATCTATGCTTATGGTTATCTAGTGAATTGAAAAGAAACCTAATAATAGCTTAAACTCTAACAAAACCTCAATCAAAACAACAATATTTGAATATGTTAATCTACAAACAGATACTATTGCAAATATGAACAACAAATACATAGATTTGAACTATCAATCACACCTATCTTCTATTAACACTATAAAATAAGAAATAAATTACAATAATTTAAATCTAAAACTTTCTAACCAACACAGCGGTGCCCTGCATCTCTTTGGTAGAATAGGAAGATGAGGTAAAGTACAATGATTCTCAACACATGAAAAAACCACTCGAGTTGGTTGTCAAACCCTAACCTTGATCTAATCACCTAATGTTCCCTCCTCACATGGATAAAAGTGTCAAGTGAAGAGAGCCTTAACTAGAGGATGAGTTGAAGCATGCATGCATGCATACCCTCCTTGAGATCTATGCCCTCTACATAAAACTGGAAAAAAAAACCTCAAGCATGTGCACCCTAGCTAATTGTGGAAATGCATGCAAACCTAAAATGAAGTAAATATAGACTAAACTAAGTCTGAACTAGAGACTAGTGCATGCATGCACCCTCCTAATTCATCCCTACATAACAACAACTCACCTTCCAAAGAAACTAGTGTTGCACCTATCTCCATCAATCATCCATGTTGTGCTCACATCTTGAGGTATGGATCTTCTACCTCAGGATATGGATTTTCCATAACTACTCTGCCATGAGAAAGGAGAAACAACTACCGAGCAAGCAGATAAAACTCAAACACTCACTTTTTGTAAGGAAGGTGTTCTTACAATCCAAGTCTCTCCCTCAACATCTTGAACTTCCCCTTTGCCAAGGGCTTAGTCTAAATCTTTTCAACCTACAAATAAAAAGGAACATACTCTAAGATCATTGTTTTTCCGCCTTATACGCACCTCAGGTAACATGGAAGAAACCTTCAATCCACTGGGTGCATCCTTGGGGGAAAGTCTCGGGTCATGGTGTTGTCACCTGATTCTTCAAATCCTCTGTCTAGGCCAACTCCTAGAGAAGCCAAGGGGGTAGTCCCTAATAAAATAATCTAAGGTTTGAACTAATCTATGTACAAAATGAAATCTAGGACTTTATTTGCAACAATAACAACTACAAATAGATCTACACTAGCAACACATATGACAATAAATGAAATTGCTTATAATAAAGATATTCAAAGCATGTAAAGTAATTGCATGAAAGATATACAGTAATGAAAGAAGATACTATTTCTTTGAAAGATAAAAGAATGAAGACAAGTTCCAATAATGTAAAGATTGCAAAATGTATGTAATGTTTCCGAAATGGAGATTCTATTGCAAGTGTTCTTGCAAATTTTATTATGAGTTTTGTTAAGTGGAGTGGTTGATGTGAATGCAAGCCACTATGTGATATGTGTGCAATTTGAGAACACTAAAGAAAATCTAATCTATGTGTGGCCGCTTATAGGCTATCCCTCAAATTGGATGTTGAACTATGTCGGAGGCCCACAGGGAGGATATCCCTCTGACTTCACACACAAGTTCAAGAGAAAGTCAAAAATCCAACATGGGGAGAACTAAGTTTTGAGAAGGCCCATCGGACTTCACACACAAACTCTCTGCATTTTCCAATTGAACAATAGAAACTATTGGATTGTCCTATTAAACTACTCTGCACTCACCAGTCCCTGTTCTGATGGGTCCCCTAGATCAAGCTGGGCTCGCAAGGGGTCAAAGCAATACTAGGGGAAGTTGAGGGGATGGTTTATTTCCAAATTGAAAAACTGAAAGTAAATTGATAAAATTGAAATCTAACTAGAAATTGAAATCTAAACTATGAAAATCTATGAAAATGAAATCTAACTATATGTTATTCTTATTTAACTAAAGGTTTCCTCAAAAAGGTGATTTAGTTCACTCCCTATTTTTAAGGAAACATGTCTTTTGACTTGTCTTCAATTCACTCAGCCTCAGTAGTGGTTAGTGACACTTGATGACAAGTAAGTGTGATTTAAGTAGTGAGTTGACTTGACTTGGTGGAGATCCCCAGGAGAGGTGCACCCTCTCTCTTGGGAGGTGGCACACTCTTCTTGAGGGTGCCAATCCGAAGGAGAGGCGCACCTTCCTCTTGAGAGATGTCACCCTCTCACTCTCCCTTTCCTTCAGTGGTGGTGCACTTGCTTGGAGTCACCCTCTTTCCTATTTAAGAAATCCTCCTCTCCTCTTGTTGGTTAATGAGATTTTTGATAAGATTGTTGATTTGTACTGTATTTTTATACTTCATTGGAATAAAAGAAGACTTTGGAGGTCACTAAGGTGGTGTGCAACATTTGTGTAGATGTTTGATATTTAGCACTTAATTATATGAGGTAACCGTAGCTTAGTAATTTGAATGTAATTTGTTATTTTGGCCTTTGAAGGGGTGTTGTCACCTAGTAGGATAGGATATTTTAAGTTAGTTTACTTCTAAGATATTATTGATTATCTACACTAGCGGTTTAAAATTTGTATGTCTTTTCAGTTGATTAACATATTGTTTGAGCTTCTTTTGTAGGTATCACCAATATTTAACGAGTTTTTGCAAGTTTATTAAGTTTTATAGGTCCCCATGCTTGGAGAAGTGGCTGGAATAGCCTAGCACAACCTTCCACATATTCCAAGCCTATAGAGAACCGAGTCCCTCATCATTTCACCAGAAGAACCCATAGCCCAAGGATTTCGCATCTCAAGCTTCTCTCTCTCTCCTTAAAAAAATTAAACATTTTTTGGTTACTTTACTTTGCATGCAAGTAGATCTATGTTTTAAATATAATCTTGAGTAGATATTTACTTTTTCATTCATGTATGCATAGATATATATTGTTCTTTCAAAGTTTCTATCATTCTAGTTAGATGTAGCATAAAAAAGTCATCTTTTAGAAAGTTTTTAAAGTTAAATATTCATGCTAAAAGAAGATTAATTTAAGAGCTTCAATTTCCATATTTTGGCAACTATTAGTGCCTATTTTTTTCTGTCCAAACAGAAAACAAAATCCACCAAGAAAGTTGGCTTCCTGCTGATTTTCTTAGTCTTTTTTGCTAACTTTCATTCTAACTTTCACTTGGTAATTTTTTGGCATAAGGCTAACAATTTTTGCAGGGACTTCTAAAATCATTTTGGGCAACTTTCCATCAATTTTTATTGTTGTGTTTCTTCATTTGACGAACATCTATGAGGAAGTGTTGCCCATTTTTCACAGATCTGGGGCATCGAAAACCCCCCAAGGCACCTAACCTTCCTTCTAATCTCATTCTTCTCTCATTTTGTAAGTTTTCTTGGTCCTTGGTCTATAAAAGGCTATAAATCCTCCCCTTTCTAATATTTTAAGTTGAAGTAGTTAGTGGGATTACCCACTAGCCCTCTCATCCTCCCTACCCCGAGGGGATTGTGTCATTTTTGCAGTCATTTTGCATTTGTCGAATTTTTCTAACTAAACAAGATAAAATCAATCTAAAATGAATGAAGACAAACAAGACAAACATTTACTTTCCTCTTTAGATTAATTAGTTTAGTTTTCATTTTCAAGTTCATTTCAGTTATCTTTAATTTTTGCAAAGTAATGAACCTTCCCCGTCAAGGTCCTATTATGCTCTCTGCCTCACAAGCATAGCTTGATCTTGGCATGATCATAAAGGAACTTGATTTGTGTGGAGTAGATTAATTAGGTATCTTTTTTCCATTATTTCTAAATATGGGATCAATACTAGTTGATTGCTTGTGAGTTCAGGGGGATATTGATTCAGAACAGTTCTCTCCTCATTGGAAGTCCTTGCAGTTTCACTTGTACCCATTTGAGGGATAACAGTTAAAAGGAAACAAATGATAGATTAGATATTTCATTTCTTGCTTACAATCTCTTGTAATCGTGAGTGGATCAACACTATCAATCCATCTCATTGAACTAACTTAAATCCAAGTGAAATCCTTTAATTAACTAAACTTTCCAAGAGAAATTCAAAACATTTATCTTGCAGAAATACACACTTTCTTTTGGTACTGGTCTCTAAACGATATTTTCACTTGCTTATTATCATTTTCTTTGAAGTGTTTTCATTTGCTTATTATCATTCACATAATCAATCTCTGGATGTGTCATTATATGCAGCTAGATTAATATTCTCTTTTGTTTTATTTAACTCCTAGAATTCTTGTACTTAGCTTAACCGGCCTTAGATTATTTTATTAGGGACTACCCCCCTTGGCTTCACTAGGAGTTGGTCTAGATGGAGGACTCGAGTATCTAGTGACAACAACCTGACTCGAGACTCACCCCCAAGGCCACACCCAATGGATTGAATATTTCTTCCACGCACAAGGTGCAGATTAGGTGACGACATTTTTTGCATCGTTGTCAGCAATAAATCTTTTTATTCCAGGAATATAACTTTTGTTTCCCTTTCTTGTTTTTTTCTTTGTTTGATGCATCTTGTTTATTAGAAATTGACTCGATCATCTAGCGACTCCACTACATAATAATTCTATAAGGAGTTCTATAGGAAGGAACTCAAAGGGTCTTCTTAATTTCATTCTTGAACCCGAAAGGGTTTATAGAAGGAGATTAAACAGACTCACTTCCGTAGGATCCTTGATAATATTGGATCCGAGTTCATTTTTGATATTTAATTTTTGTTTAATAATTGCCAAGTGGAAATGGATGATTATATGCTCTTGTTAATTTTTTTGCAATAAATGGTTATCTTCATGTGATTCCTGAGAAATATTTAGATACGTTACCTTCTTTTCAAGGTAACAATGTTGTTAGTGTTAAATCTCACATTAAAGTTTTTACACATTGTATCAATAAATGGTGTGGAAATACTCATGAAGATGTTAAAATGGAATTATTTGTCTTGTCTTTAGAAGAAGATGCTCTAGAATGGTTCACTGAATTAGATGATAATCAGGTTAAAACCATAAAAGAGTTGATAGATGATTTTTTAGATAGATGGGGGGATAGAAAGGAAAATTGTCATTTGTTAGCTACTCTGAATTCCATTAAGAAGAATGAAAATAAAACTATGGAAGAGTTAAACAAGAGGTTCAATGAATTAATCAATATACTTCACAAAGACATCAAACCTCCAAATGCTTCTATCCTTATCTACTACAATGAAGCTTTTAGAGATGAAATGTGTTATCAACTCAGAGATAAAGAACTAACAAACCTTAAGGCTGCCCAAACCTTAGCAATTAAAGTTGATAAGAATATGCAAGCCTCAAGAAGATCAAACTTATCGGGATTCACAAGGAGTAGTGCTTCAAAACAGCAAGAGCCTAAGGGAAAAGCAGTGAGCACAAACAATAAGGATCTTCTAGCGACCCCTTGAAAGAATTAACAGAAGTAATCAAATCCATGCAATCTAATCATGCAATTCAATTGAATGCCATAAAAAATCATTTGATCCAAGTGGAGAGATCAAATACAAATCAATTTCAGCCTAAGTCAAATGAAATATGGCAAAGAAAGGAACCTCCCGAAGATAAAAGGCCCCCTAACCATCTAAAAGCTACAAATTTGGTTGCAAATGAGGCTCCTCCTTTTTGTAGGGCTTGTAATGATTTCCATGAAGAATCCACTTGTAATAGATTATGTCATATCAATGAGGAAAGGCTTGCAAAATTGAATAACTATGTTGGGTATATTGACCACCTATCCAACTAGGTGTCAATGTCATGTACCATGAAGACATGTACCTTGTGCCATGACAAGGTTGAAGATCTATGGCTCAGTAGGGCAATTTTTCCCCCAAAACTTCTATTTATCTCCCTTCTTCCCCAAAGAATGTTTCCTCCCCTACGTGGGAAATTTTTTAATGTAACTTGTTAGCATGGGTCAAGTTTTGTAATGATTTAGTGGCCTAGTACTTTATCATTAGGGAATTCCTTTCATCCAGTGTTTTTTTCCTTAGGTAATTAACTTTGTTTTTTCAACGATTTTAATTACTTGAGTTTTTCACTCAATAATCCTCCAAAGTGGTGAAAGGCATTATAATGATCGATCCCAATAGGTGAACAAGGGATATACGTGTTTTAAATAACCATTCTATACATCTCTTATAGTCTCACAAAATTTTGTTAAGTTTTGATAGGTGTTTTTAATAATTAAAATTTTTCGTTAATTGGAAATTTTTAATTATTTTTTATGTAAAATGTAAATATTTGGTCCTTGGGGATATTTTATAGGGGTATGGGTACTCAAATAAAATGTATTATTACCCCCTACACCCTTGGACCAAATTTCAGTTCATTTGGACAAGTTTTGCTAGGTCAATGTCCATGAGGAGTCTAAGTCGGTCATAAATCAGCAAATAATTGGCTAAAGTAAAAAGGCCAAATTTTGTAAAAGGGCCTAAAGTCAAGAAAAAAGGGGAAGCAAATGTTTCCTAAAGTGTTTACTACGTTAGAAAGAGGTTTTAACATAAGGAAGGGGCCCCCCAATTCAAGTAATGACATGCCCATGTGTTTCCCTAGCAAGAGGGGTGCCCCCCCTCTTCTTGATCATTAAGAAAATGTAAAATTCAAAGGTTAGAAGGGGCCCCACACCTTGGGCACCCCCCCTAGAGCCTATAGATATGTTTTAACTTAAGAAAGGGGGTTCCCACCCCCTAAGAACTTGGTTCTCTCTCCCTTGGTGTTCCCCCCTCCCTCATGGTGTGCCCCCCTTAGAGTGGGCCATCCCTTGCAAGGATTGACACTTGGAGAGCATGCAAGCGGGGTATTATATCCCTCTCTCCCTTAAAAGAAGCCCACTTATCCTCATTTTTACATGAACTCTCATTGTAACTTCATGTTGCCCAAATTTTTCCTCACTCTCTCCCAAATTTTCTCTTGTAATCTTGCTGCAAATTTGCAGCCACATGTTGGATAATAAAAGTGAAGCTTTGGAGGATCTCTTGGTGTTATATTGGTGTGTTCTTGGTGTTATTTCATGGTTTTTTACTTGAGGTAACATTGCTGTAATTGTTTGTGTATTTTCTTGCTTACATTGTTCTACTTGGAGACCCCAAGCAAAGTATTTTGCTAAGGATAGATTTGTGATAGTATTGTCATAAGTCTTTGTGGGTTTCTTCTATTTGTGTTTTCAAAGTATTTTACAAACCATTGTGAAGATCTCAACTTTTTGTCTCATTGTGTATCAAGGATTTCTATTTGCAGGTTACCAAAGGCATGGAGGAGTGAATTCTAAGTCTAGATACCCACTTGTCCAACCACAAGAAGCTTCATTTTATTTTCGGATTTCATTTCCAACCTTTTCTCATTCATTTTCCATCTCTTTTCTTCTTTAATCTTGCAAATCTAATAAATTTTAAGTTCATATTTTATTCATAAAATTTATGTTTTACATACTAACAAATACTAACTTGTTCTAAGCCAATTTTAGCATTTTCCAACATACAAAGCTTGTTTTTTTATGCAGGTTCTCGCCAAGTTAAGGGGAGATGCTGCCAATTTTTGCCCACAAAGAAATGAAGGAAGCATGCAAGAGTTGTGGTGCAAAACCCCCTTATTTATTTTTCTTTCTAAATCATTGTAAGCAGCCCAAGAGGGTCTCTTGGGATTGCATTTTTTATTCATATTATTACTTGTAAATTTGTAAATTATTTCAAGTATTTAGGTGCCCACACCTTGCATGTGAGTGGCCTTGCCACCCTTGCAATATTGTGTTGTCTAGAGTAGTTGTTATATTTCTAAAACTTGTTCAAATTGTTTTCCCACCTTGGTCACAAAATCGGTAGGCTTGTCCTCCACATTATGCCAAAGTTGTGAGGCTTTAAAACTGATTTCAATTTTTCCCACCTTTTTCCCTTAAGGCAAAGTTGTGTGGCTAGTTAGTTTATTTCTTTTCCTTCTAATTTATTTGTATTATTTTTCCCACACCTTGCATGTGAGTGGCTTTGCCACCCTTGCAATATTGTGTTGGCTTGTAGTTAAAGTTTTCATTTTTGCAAGTAAGTCAATTTTTCCCCGCCATTTTCCCTGTATTCCCTCCCCTTGCCACTTTGTGGATCTTGGGTGACAAGAAAGGGCAAAGGATCATGTGGCTAGTCTAAATAGGCACTCAGTTTTATTATTGTCCAACCACTAAAAAGAGGTGACTTGAGGAGGCTAGAAGGGGTTGAATCCTGGGACGGTTTTGTGGCACTAAGTGTCCTCCTTATTGAGCGCCCAACACTTTGGATTTGACCTGTGGATCTAGGGAGAACCTTGTTGTTCCCTTGTTGAGCCCCTAACACTTCCTCTTAGTTGAAGGATAAGGAACTTGGGGTATTCACATAGTTTATGATTATTGCAATCCACATCTAATTACTCTAAGTCAAAGAGAGACCTAAAATTTATTAAAAGTATCCTACTCACATTTCAAAACATTTACATTTCAATTCTTGCAATTCACTTTCATGCAATTTACTTTCAAGAATTTACATTTCATTCATTTTCAACAAATTCTTTACATGTGAATATTTACTTGTCAAAGCATTAATTATTTGATATTTGTTAGAAAAACAGGACCGTGGAGCAATAAAATAAAACAAATGCGGAAACAAAACACAGAAGATACACAATACAATAGAGACACAGATTTACATGGTTCACCCAGTGTGGGCTACGTCCACCAGAGAAATTGCCAAGTCCTTCCTTTATTATTATCCAACAAATGAAGGGATACAACCTACAACAAAACCCGTTGTAACTTCCTCTTATTTCTCTCACATTCTCCTCTCTCAGAATACAATACTCATCATCATGCATAGCTGCAATGCATTTCCCTCATAACAAAGGGTTGCCTTCTAGGGAAAAAAACCCTAACATAATTTCTACCGTTATATCTGCGACCTTATAATGAATGGTCTAGATTTACAACGAAATTACAATGTACTTTTACAAGGCAATTTTTTCCTTCGGGGGCCCGCTTGCCCCTGAACCCCCTTGCCAGGGGAATAGGCCCCCTGAACCCCCTTGCCAGGGGAATAGGCCCCCTGAACCCTGCAGAGGGGGTACCCCCCCTCTGCACTCCCCCGCGTGGAAGAGTGTACATACTTCTGGGGTGTAAAGTCTTCATGGGTTATAAACACGACTGAAAGCAAGGACCTCTGAGTCAGGAAGATAATCAGGCTCCACAACCAACAATATTTACTTATAATTCTTTATTCTTTGATAAATAATTGTTTTAAGTGTAAAGTTATTGTTTAATAATTGTGTAGATATCCCATTTTTTGGTTCAAGTTGTAGAAGTATATTTTATTGTGCATATCTCAATAAGTGAATTTTGGTAATCTTTAGGGATTGGTCTTTTGTCATCTTGTAAAGAAAAGGTTTGTATGTCCTTGAACGAATTGCACTTTGCATTGTTTCTTGTCATTGGGTTGGGTCTCCTTGATCCTTAAATGAATTAAATCCTAGAACCAAAATAAATCTTTCACATAGTTTAATAGGGTCTACCTCCCTTGGCTTCCCTAGGAGTGAGCCTAGATGGGAGGAGTCTAGATTGAGGTGACAGTAGGTCTAGACTCAAGTTTGTGCCTCCAAGGAAATACCAAGTGGGTTGGAGACTTCTCCACATTTGTAGGTGTATATTAGGCGACAACATCTTTGGCGTCGTTTTCAGGGATAAGTCTCTTATCCTTGGTTAATTGACAAATTTAATTAATTCTTTAAAGACTAAGTAATAAACTTATCCCTTAATTTATCACAACTTAAAAATTGTTATTAGATATTGCTTAATCTCCAAGTGGTGACTCCATTTACCCATTCTCTGAGGTATCCTACCAAGATCAACCCTCAAGGGTTGGTTGATTCCCTTATTGAACCTGAAAGGGTGTATAGGAGGGGAATAAACAGACTAGCTCCTTGTAGGCTCCTTGAAAGTCTTGGAGAGGAAGCAATATTTGATATACATCTTTTATTTGTACCTAATAATCCTACATCACCTATGGATGACCTATATAAGCTATGTAATTTTACCAATATTCAAGGTTATCCTCATCCTCTTCATGAAAAAGCATTGAGAAATCGACTTCTTTTCAGTAAAACAATGTTATTAGTGCCAAGACTCACGTCAAAAACTTCAACTTGTGCATCAGCAAGTGGTGTAATTCTCACAATTATGAAGATGTCAAGATGAAGATTTTTTTCTTATCTTTGGAAGAAGATGTTGCAGAATGGTTCACGGAACAAGATGATGACAAATTTAGCACCTTAAGGGAAATCCAGGATGCCTTCATTGATAGATGGGGTGACAAGAAATATGATCGTCATTTATTAGATGCTTTAAAATCTAGTCAAAAGAAGGAAAATGAAACAATGGAAGAATTCAATAAGAGATTTAATGACTTGGTTAAAAGCCTTCGTCAAACTATTAAGCGTCTTGATGCCTCAATCTTGATTTATTATATGGAAGTTTTTGAGGGTGAAATCAGATATAAGTTAAGGGATAAAGAGCCAACAAGTATAAAAGATGCACAAAATCATGCTATTAAAATAGATAAGAATATGCAATATTCTAGGAAGTCAAATCTTCTTGGTTTCTCAAGGGGAACTTCTTCCAAGCCTAATGAGGAGAAGAGGAAGAAAGTTAAAAATTAAGAACCTTCTAATGATGGCATAAAGGAGCTCACCCAATTAATTAAGCAAATGGAGATTAACCATGCTAATCAAATGAGTAACCATGTTAATCAAATGGCAGCCATGCAAAATAGGTTGATAGCCATGGAAAGGTCTCAAGTTAATAGATCTCATCATAAGCCAAATGATAAGTGGTAAAGAGACCTCCACCTCAAGAGAAAAGGCCCCCAAATCCTTTTGAGTCTACCAACTTGGTTGACCACCAAGTTATCCCATATTGTAGGTCTTGTGGGGAATTTCATGAAGAATCAACTTGCCAAGTCTTTCTTCAAATTTGTGATGAAGGAGAGTCCTCTAAATTAGAAAATGAGTAGGTTAACATGTGTGGTCAGAAGTATAATGTGGGAATGAATGAATGGATGGAATTAACATAGCATAGTAGGGATGTAAATTGCTTGAATGAATTTCTGGACAAAATAACAGAAAAATTTGGTCCTAAGCCTACTCCCAAGCAAGTATCATAAATGGCTATATATAGAGGCTTCACTTATCAAAGGAATGGAACCAGAAATCAAGATAAGCCACAAGAAAGTGTTCCTAAAGTACCTTCTCCCTCTCCTAAATCAAGTTTTCCTACAAATACAGAATTAAATATTGCCTTAGGACGATGGTTGAATAATGAAAAAATGTTGGTCCCTGTAGCAGAAATTATGAAGATTCCATCTCAAAAAGGGAAACTACTCAAAGCTATAGAATATCCTCCTGACGGTAATATTGACAAGACACAATATTTAGCTTACCAGGATGCACGTGTGATTTTTCAAAATTGGTATAGGGGAAATGAAAAGAATCAACCATTTTTTATTTCTCTACTTGTGAATAACTATCTCCTTCATAATTTCATGCTTGATTCTGGAGCAAGTTCAAATGTTATGACTAAGAAAGTAATGGAACAGTTAAATTTAAGGATTTCAAGACCTTACCATAACATTTGCGCTATGGATAGTAGAATGATTAAGGTGGATGGTTTGACAAAAATCTTACAAGTGCATTTGGTTTCCGTCCCTAATATTCTAATAGAAATGGACATGGTGGTGATTGATGTTCCAGATGCTTGGGGTATGTTTCTCTCAAGAAAAATAGTTGCAATTTTGGGGGGTAACATACAAATGGATTTAACTTATGCCATCATTCCCACTCCAGATGAAGCCATTTTTAGATTAAACAAAGAATTGGAAAGGAGGTATCATGTAGAAGACCCAAGGAATCCCAGGAATGAATTAAAGTATAAAGAACATGACTTTAGAAATTATGCCATCTTGTCTAACTCTTTAGAGCCCATAGAAGAAGAAGCTAAAGAGGAAATAATTGGTGAAGTATGGCACATGCATTTTGATGGTGCATTTTCTAGATCTAGGAAGGGTGCTAGCATAGTCATTGAATCTCCTTCTGGTCAGGAATTTAAGTTTGCATATAGATTGGAGTTTGGTGCTACTAATAATGCAGTTGAATATGAGGCTTTGTTTCTTGGTTTATAACTTTGCAAGGATATGGGTGTAAAATGCTTGAACATAAAAGGGGATTCATATTTGGTCATCCTACAACTTAAGAATAAATTTGCATGCAAATATGAAAGGATAAAAATATATAGGAATGCAATATGGGACACCATGGAAATTTTGTATGCCTTAGACCTTATTGCTATTCCTAGAGAGAAGAATTTTAAGGAAGATGAGCTTGTTGTGGCTGCTTCTACTCTTCAAATCTCCCAAGATTTAATTAAAGGAAACGTTAAAGTAGAAGTCATATTTAGGCCTTCAGTTTCAAATAATGTGGACCATTGGCAAATATTTTATGATGAAAATAAAATCATTAAGTTCTTAAAAAGAACACAGGAATTTTCTGACTTCCACATTAGTGAAAAAGAAGAGGGATGTAATTATGCAGAAGATGATCAGAAAATTAACCCGGTCCCTAAAAGCCTTGTTCCACTAGAACAATTATTTGGCAGGCAAGATAGTCACAAACCAATGGAGGAAACATATGTAAAAATATGTGATCATATCAAAGTCAACATTGGGACTAATGAAGAGCCTAGAATGGTGAAAATTGGAAAAAGCACACCTAAAGAGGAAAGGGAAGAAACAATCAAATTACTAAGAGAATACAGGGATATTTTGGCTTTCACTTATGATGAGCTTAAGGTCTATAGGGAGGATGTAATTTAGCATACCATTCCTTTTAAGGAAGAAGCTAATTCCTTTAGAAAAAATTTGAGACAAATTGATCCCAAGCTAGCTCCTTTGGTCCAAAAGTAGTTGCAGAAAATGCTAGCAGCAGGAATAATAGCCCAAACAAGACATTCTTCCTAGTGTTCAAATTTGGTTGTGGCTAGGAAAAAGAACGGTTCAATCAGGTTATGAGTAGATTTCAGGAACCTAAACATTGTGTGTACAAAGGATAATTATCCTTTCCCCAAAATGGAAACATTATTACAAAGGGTAACAGGCTATGGAATGATTTCAATGCTTGATGGGTTTTCTGGTTATAATCAAATCAAGGTCAAAGAAGAGGATAGGCATAAAACTACATTCACTACTCCATGGGGTACCTTTGAATATATAAGGATGCCTTTTGGTTTGTCTAATGTTGGAGCTACATTTCAAAGAGATATGGATTATGCCTTTAGAGAACTAATTGGGAAGATCATTGAAATTTATCAGGATGACTTGACAATGTTTTCAAAGGATGGGAAAAGTCACATTATTCATTTAAAACAAGTTTTTGAAAGATGTAGGGAATTTGGAATTTCTTAAATCTAGCTAAGTCGATTTTTGGGGTAACAGAAGGAAAAATTTTGGGCCACATAATTTCCAAAGATGGGGTTAAGATAGATCTAGAAAGAATTGAAGCAATTAAAAAAGGTCCCTTTGCCTATATCAAAGAAATCTCTCCAATCCTTCCTGGGCCAAACCAATTTTGTTCACAGATTCATTCCTAATTATGCAAAAATAGTTAAGCTAATCTATAAGTTGCTTAAGAAAGATGTCAAATTGAATGGAATGATGAAAGCAAAAATGTCTAGGCGGAAATTAAAACTGCCATATATGAAGCTCATGTCCTAATAAGTCTGTATTATTCCAAGGACTTCCATATTTTGTCCTTTTCCTCTAAAGATACCATTGTTGGTGTTTTTCTTCAGAAAAGTGACCAAGGCCAAGAACAACCCATTGCTTACATGAGTAGAGCCTTGAAAAATGCAGAATTAAAATACCCCATGGTTGAAAAACAAGCATATGTTTTGGTAAAGTCCCTAAAACATTTCATATTCTTCATTAGGTACTCCAAAGTAATTGGGTATGTTCCTAATTTAGCAGTTAAGGATGTATTATCTCATTCAAAAGGATTGGGTGCAAGAGGAAGATGGATTTCTAAAATTCAAGAATATGACTTAGAAATCAAGCCTACAAAATTAATCAAGGGGCAAGGTTTAGCTAAAATGTTGATTGAAAGTAATGAAAGGGATTTGGGTATGGTTTGCCAAAATAATGATTCAGAATGTTCCCCAAATATCCTAAGGCTTGAAAAGGTTGAATGGTATGTGGATATAATTTTCTACCTTAATAACCTTACATGCCCAAGCCACCTTGCGGGTCATAAGAAAAGGGCCTTGAGATTAAAAGAATCCATGTATGCCACCACTAAAGACGGACTAGGATGGAGAAATCCTGAGGTAATAATCCTTATATGTGTTGATGAATTTGAAGCTAAGAAACTGATGGATGAATTTCACGCCGAATTTTGTGGTGGCCACTATGCAGCTAGAACAACAACTCATAAAATCCTTAGAGTTGGATATTATTGGCCCACCATTTTTTCGGATGTCCATAAACTTGTGAGAAAAAGTGAGCCTTGTTATCTTTTCACTGGAAAGAAAAAGTTAGCTTCCATCCCTTTACAACCAGTAATGCTTGAAGCTCCTTTTCAATAGTGGGGTTTGGACTTCAGAGGAAAATTTAAAGATAATTCAAGTAATGGTTGTTCATGGATATTAACAGCTACAGATTACTTCACTAAATGGTTTGAATCCATCCCTACTAAATCAACAACTAAAAATGTGGTTATGGATTTCCTTGAAGACGGGATAATAACTAGATTTGGTGTGCCTTCAAAAATAGTAACAGATAATGAAAAAGACTTTTTCTCAGCATAAATGTCCTCTTTCTGTTTCAAACATGGCATTATCTTATCCCATTCATCATATTATTATCCTCAAGGAAATGGTCAATCAGATACAAGTAATAAAAATCTAATGACCATAATTAAAAAAAAATGTTGGGGAAGACAAGAAGTCATGGGATAGTAAAATTAAATATGCATTATGGAAAAATAGAATAACAAAAAAGTCTTCAACAGGGAAAGGTCCTTTTGAGTTGGTATATGGTTTGGATGTTAAACTGCCAATACATCTCAAGCTTCCAGCATATGGTTTACTTCAGGATTTCACTTCAGAAAAAGATGTGGTTCAAAACAAGATTAATCAGATAATTGAGTTGGATGAAAACAGAAGAAATGTGTATGATCCGAGTTATAAAAATCAGGAAAAGATTAAAAGGGAATTTGATAAATCAACAAGATAAAGGGATTTCAGAATCAGGGATACAATGTTGTTATGGGATAAAGGCAGAGAAAAACCAGAAAAACATGGAAAGTTTGACAACTTATGGTTAGGTCCATATATGATCCAGGAAATAGCAGGTCCTAATTATTTCTACCTCGGCCACTTGGATGGTGAGTCCATGAATATCCCAAGGAATGGGCAACAACTCAAGTTATTTTTAAAATGATGAGCCATTTGGTGTCCAAAGGGGCACCCTCTGTAACGTATCTCTAACCTTTCTCCTTTATTCTTTCAGTTTTGTCATTATTTCATTTATATATATAAATAATTGTATAGTCATTTCATTTATTGATTATTGTTTATTTTTTCATACATGTACTTATGTTGGTTATTGGTGAGGATTTGTGGTTGCAGATTCTGAGGTTTTCACATGCTCTCCTTCCCAAAGATCAAGCACACATCCTCATGTGGAGCCAGATGTTGACCACCTATCCAAATATGTTTCAACGTCATGTGCCATGAAGACATGTACCTTGTGTCATGACAAGGTTGAAGACCTATGGATCAACAGGGCAATTTTTCCCCCAAAACTTCTATTTCTCTATCTTCTTCCCCACGGAATGTCCTCTCCCCTACATGGGAAATTGTGTAATGTAACTTGTTAGAATGGGTCAAGTTTTGTAATGATTTAGTGGCCTAGTAATTTATCATTAAGGAAGTCCTTTCATCGAGTGTTTTTTTCCTTAGGTAATTAACTTTTTTTTTTCAACAATTTTGATTACTTAAGTTTTTCACTCAATAATCCTCCAAAGTGGCGAAAGGCGTTCTAATGATCAAGCCCAATAGGTGACTAAAGGATAGAAGTGTTGTAAATTACCATGCTATACAGATCCTAGAGTCTAGTGTAATTTCGTTAAGTTTTGATAGGTGTTTTTAATAATTAAAATTTCCCATTAATTGGAAAATTTCAATTATTTTTTATGTACAATGTAAAAATTTGGTCCTTGAGAATTTTGTATAGGGGTATGGGTACTAAAATCAAATGGATTATGACCCCCTACACCCTTGGACCAAATTTCAGCTCATTTGGACAAGTTTTTCTAGGTCAATGTCCATGAGGAGTCTAAGTCAGTCAGAAATCAACAAATAATTGGCTAAAGTAAAATTGTCAAATTTTCTAAAAGGGCCTAAAGTCAAGAAAAAGGGGGAGAAAATGTTTCCTAAATTGTTTCCTAAGTTAGAAAGAGGTTTTAACATAAGAAATCCCCCCCCCCCCAAGTCAAGTAATTACATTCCCATGTGTTTCCCTAGCAAGAGGGGTTCCCGCCCTCTTCTTGATCATTAGGAAAATGTAAAAGTCAAAGGTTAGAAGGGGCCCCACACCTTGGACTCCCCTCTAGAGCCTAGATATATGTTTTAACTTATGAAAGGGGGTTCCCACCCCATAATAACTTGGTTCTCTCTTCCTTGATGTGCCCCCCTCCCTCATGGTCTGCCCCCCTTAGAGTGGGCCATCCCTTTCATGGATTGACACTTGGAGGGCATACAAGGAGGGTCTCTTCTCCTTCTCTCCCTTAAAATAAGCCCACTTCTCCTGATTTTGACATGAAATCTCATTGTAACTTCATGATTCTCAAATTTCTCCTCGCTCTCTCTTTCTCTCTCCCAAATGTTCTCTCGTAATCTTGTTGCAAATTTGCAGCCACATTTTGGATAATAAAAGTGAAGCTTTGGAGGATCTCTTGGTGTTTTCTTGGTGTTATTTCATGGTGTTTTACTTGAGGTAAAATTTCTGCAATTGTTTTTTTATTTTCTTGCTTACATTGTTCTACTTGGAGACCCCAAGCAAAGTGTTTTGTTGGAGATAGATTTATTCAATCATGTTGCCTCTTTAGGGTTCCTTGTGTAATCTTCCAAAATTATTGAATTATTTAATGATGTCACCTCTTTAGAGTTCCTTATGTCATGGTACCACCATATCATTAACTTGATATCAAATCAAGGGATAGCTCTAATCTGAACAATTACAGAACCATCATGACCAAACACACCTTTGCCAAGCTTTATGCTACAATGCTCCACTTGTGGATTTTTGACGAGCTTGAGAGAAGGCACCTCTGGGCCAAGGATAGGAAATATTCCACCTAGGGTACCAAACCACTAATCACATCTTCACACTCCTTACCCTTATTAAGGAGGTGCGTCATTGATCTTTGAAAGTCTTCTACTACTTTTTTGACTTTTTAAAGGCATTCTATTCAATCCTGAGAGAATCCTTATCTCAAAGGTTGTGCGATGTTGTTATTTTGGAGACGCTTTTCACTGCCATCATGAGACTCCATGAGTAAGTTCTTGTTCATCTCAAAATTGTTCAAGGCCTCTTAATTTCACTAGGAACACTATCAAGGTCAAGCAGGGATGTCCTTTCTCTCCAATATTGTTTGGGATTAACATTGATGAGTTAGAATCCTCTCTCAAGAAGCATATACAAGAAAGGAATCATAGTCTTCTAAAATAGGTCTTGATCTCTTTGATTCTTTACATCAATGATGTGATCCTCTCATCCTCCACTTCTGAGGGACTACAAAGACAACTTGATACACTTTCTTGTTTATGATATCTTTAATAGTGGACTCTTATCCCCTAGCTTATATGTAACTAAGGAGATGTTGTCTTAAGGCTCGCAGGTGGAAGATATGGGGTGCCAAGAGCCAAATAACTAGTTGAGCCCAGACTGAGGAGACACCGCCCCTCCTCTCCGCCACACATCACCATTCATCGAGAATAGCGTCCAACACACCAGCTTGGCCCAGAGAGGATAACAAGTCTTCCTTCATGAGGTAACAAGTTTGGTCCCATGGTAAGTTTCATTTTAATAATTGAATCATTTGAGCATGTTGCAAAGTGTCCTTTCTTGATTATGAAAACCTTTTCTTGGAAATTATACCTTTTTCCTCATTTCACCTTGGTGGTTGAAATGGTTTCCTAGTAAGTGTGTCACCCTCAGGAAAATCATTGCTACTAGGGGGTCTCCTTAAAGGGTCATCGTACCATTCCCACTCATACTTTCCACACTTCTTCCACTCTGTTTCCTCATCTTTTGGGTCTTTGGGTTCATTGACCCCAAGAAGGGCTTGTATCTCATTTCATGGGAAGAAGGTGCTGAAGGCACAGAGGTATCGTAGCTAGAAAAATATAAAATCCATAAATTATCCCTCTAGATGCTCGCCCTAAGGTCCTGAGAGCAATGAAATGATTCTCCATAAAAAATCTAAAGGACCTTTAAAAATGAAAACACATAATTAATAATATCATGCTTGATGGGGGAATGCATTTAAGGTGTCTTTTAATTTCTAGTGCATATGGCACTCAACGTGTTTCTAATTTCAAGTGGCATTGCGGTGCTTTTTACTTTCCATTGCACATAGCACTCAATGTTCGAACCATAATAAATTAATGGCAAATAGAAGGGCTTGGAAAAAGGTTGCATTACAAACGAGGGATGCAACACACCCTCCACAAAGGCACCATTAAATGAGACAATATGAGTCATTGATATGTCAAGAACCCCATGCCCAAAGGACTAACCTCAATCCACACTACTTGACTTAGAGAGGGTATTCTTGGGAAACACTCCTTGACTTGAGGATTGGTCTACCCAATAGGGCACCATAACAACCCTCCCATAGTTAAATTTGGAAAATTTTATAAGGTCTTTGAGAATTTGTTTAGTTTGAATAGGGGGGATTTAATGCAAATGTTTGGGTGGTTATTTTATTAAATGTGGCTTACTTGGCATGACACATATGACTTGTGGACCTTTGGAGGGCATAGTTGTTTGTCTTTGCAGGACCTTTCCCGGTGAAATATATCCATGGAGGAATTATGTCATTTTGACCTTCATGGGGGTTGAAAACCCCTAGGATGGATGCCATACCCCACAGGATGGGAAAATCACCTTGGAGCCTTTGTGTGCAAAGGATGGAGGAAATTGCCTTTGTAGGCACTTTGACAGCATTCGAGAATGACATCATAGCCCTTTACACCTGGATGTTGACCTTTGGAGGCCTAGGACATCACTTTCTAAGCTTGTGACGTCATTTGGAGGCACTTTAACAACATTCGAGGATGACATCATATCCCCTTGCACTTGGGGGTTGGCCTTTGGAGGCCTAGGAAATCACTTTCTAAGTCCTTGACATCATTTGGAGGCTAGGTTTTTGGTGGACTTGATGGTTCCCGAGGTGATGTGATGTGGTTTGAAGGAAGGAGATGCATGGCATGACACTCTAACACATGAGAGCTTGGTGCATGGCCTTTGGAAGCCCAACGATCTGCATTATGAGGCTCAACATCTCACTTTTAGGCCTCATGTCACCCTTTTAGGGCATGACATCACCCTTTTGGGGTTTTATCTTATGTAATTTTTATATTTTCAAGTTGTAAGAGAAAATCAAGGGGGTCGGCCCTCTTTTAACTTGTTGTTGACAATTTTATGTGGACAAATTGGTCTACATGACCGCATATAAATAGAGGTCGTCTCTTTTTCATTTTCACATCTCATCACTTGAGAATTACATACTCTTGGACTGAAATTGTGGCCCCTCTTTGGCAATTCATTATCTTTTGTCTCTTGTGCAAAGTGGATTTTTTGCTTGTCTATTGGTGGAAGAAAGGCTAGCGACTTCTCTTGGATGCTTGTTCTTGGCAATTTGGTGGAACATCTTTGATAAGTAAGGGTTTTTCAAGATATCTCTTGGATTAGGTAAGGAATTTCTGCAATTTTGTGTGTTTCTTCTTGATTTCAAGGTTATTTTGTCAAAACCCTTGGAGGAGTATAAGGGTATACACCCTCCATCAAGGAATTTATTTCTATTGTTATTGAAAAGGCTTAAGGATTTCTACAAGTAGTAAAAAGGCTTACACCCTTGTAGCAAGACCTTGCTAAGGTTTGTTTTCTCTAGGGAGTAAAAGGGCTTACACCCCTAGAAGATTAATGAACCCTAGCTTAACTTGGTTGTGACCAAGCAAGAAACTCCATAACCCAATAGATAAGGCACTACTTGCATTGGAGATTGAATATTGTTGCATTGGTAAACATGAATTTAAAGAGATTGAATTGTTTAAGGTTGGATATAAATTTTACATGCTTTAAGATATCTTGTTCCCTAAGGGTGTCTTGATTTCCAAGTTATTGAACTACTGTAATAAACATTAAGCTACTGCCATTAGAGCTGCAAAAAACTCATTCTCTCTTACTCTTTTACAAGTTTTCTACCACTGAAATTTACTTGTAAGCTGCAATATTTGATCTATTGTTTAAGAACTATTGTTTGGGTAGCTTACTTATTGATTTTAGTGGATAGAACTTGCTTCTATAGAAAAAAAAATATACAGCCATAAGGCTGTTACAAAACTCTGTTTATAACATTCCTTAACAGCCCTCTTTTGCCACCAAAGTCTTGGTTTAAACATTGGAATACTATTTACTAATTGCAAGCTTTATTTTCCAATATCATATGTTGACTTTGATGATTTAATTTGCAGCTTTTAAAACTTCTTCATTGCTGATATATATTTCCACACTGCTGCAATTTTGGGACAGCAAGGTTTCTTGTTGATTCCCCACTTATCTTGAGGCTTGTATGATCATATATTGTCTTTTTTTGGTTGGTCTAACATTGTTTTGTAGGTACACAACCTTGGAAACCCTTTACCAACTCCAAAGCCTCTTTCCCCAAGCCTCAAGTCTCACTTTAACCTGACCTAAAGGGGTGTTCTTCTAGCTCCTTTCTTTCTCCCCTTGCAATCCCCCTAGGGTCACTTGGGAAGACTCCCTTGTGTAGGACTTGTCCTTCACTAAAATGAGGGGAACATATATTGATGTGACAGTGATAGGTGTTCCTAGTTGTGTCACACTTGTGGTTTGGTTGGGATTTTCCCAAACTACAATCTGTGCGATAACATTTTTGGAATCATTATTAGGGAGGACTTTGAATCCTTTCTGATCCCATAACGACACTTGGCAAGTCTATCCTAAAGCCTTTATCTCTAGCTTGTATAGTGATTCCACTGAGGGAAGTTACCCTCAAAACTTTGATGAGCTTCATATAAGTTTATCTAGCGACTCCATTGATAGAAGATACCCTCTTCAATCTTGATGAGCCTTGAGCTCTTCTAGAAATTCCATTGAGGTGTCATTCCAAGTAATGGAACCATGGAGCCTTGGCATATGCATGAAGTATATCCTTCACTTGACATCCAGGGTATTCCTAGGTATCTGAATCGTTACCCTCCAGAGAGGAATAGGAATTGTCCAAAGTTTAATGGTGATCAAGCCTTGGCGGTCACCCATGTTGTGAATTATATGAAATATGCTTCAACATTGAATATATTACATGATGATATACTAATGTGATTGTTTGTAGAATCTCTAGAGTTAAGAGAAAAGAAGTGGCTCATGCATTCATGTAATTCGAGGAGCATACCTTCCTCCACAAAGCTTGTTAAAAAAATTGTCAAGTGTTGGGGCCCAGCTACTCAGAATTTGCAAGATAATTTCCAAGAGCTCAAGGACTCTCTTTACAAAGAAGGTTTTCTAGTGGATGATGAGACGATAGTTGAAGAATGTAAAAATGAAAAGCAACATCATCCACCCTATGCAAAAGAAGCGCTTGAAGAACAAGCCCATGAATAAAGTTTCCAAGAAGAAGAATTTTCCAGTGAAGTGCAACATGTTGAAGATCCGGACAAGACATTTGTATTTGTGCTCCCACTTGATGAATATGAAGTTGTCTGGCCTTTCTTTCCTCCTACTTATGAAGGTGAAGAAGTGATTGGTCCCAATGATATGGAGGACCTCTCCAACATGGTTGATCATCACATTCATGATTTCATGCATATTGGGAGGCATGGATGGGATATGGATTGTTTTGGTTTTGACAGAGATCCCATTTACGACATTGAAGGCAACTTCCAGATAAGGAATGCGGAAGTCCTTCCTTCGAAAGATTGTGTTTCATACATGGACAATAAATATGTTTGGAAACCTAGTGATGATATGATCACGGACCTTTTTCATCCACCAAGGGATGGCTTGTTGCATTACGCTTATGTTGATCCCCAACCATACCTTGAGGGTTATCCTTTTAAGAACAAAGAACTATTATAGGATGAATATTTTCAACCATCTTCGTGCGGGAAGTTTGATGGACATGAGGACATGTCCATCCCAAAATGGTCAGAGATACATGCCATAAGGCAACGCTATTTTTAGTGTGAGGTAGTATGTAGGGAATTGCAAACGCGTATAAAGAAGCAACACCTTTTGAATATGGAGAAGTGTTATGTCTCCAGATCTATGTCTGTCCCTTGTCTTGTGCATGTTTCTCTGGGAAATCATAAGGTCTTCTTTGGATCTCTCATCTCTTCTCAGTCTTCAAGAAGCAATGATCATGTGAGTAAGGAAGAATATGACTCGTCATCTATATGTGGTATCCCTATTTAGAGATGGGTAGATCAAGATTGTGGCTATTCTTTCCAGCAGGATTTTCTCCCTCCCACCTGCCTTCATGAATTGCTTTCTATGATTGATTATATACTTATTCATGATTATTATGTGCTTAGCTTGTTCTTGATATTTTTTATAATTAAGTACATGGGGAAGCACTTGTTTTAGATGTTGATCACGTGGTTGCACTAGTTGTATGATTTCACCTGACATCACTAAGCACTTAACATCTACGGACTTTCGGGCCCCACGTAAGTAGGTAGCTAATTTTCATTTTCCATTGCATTTACATGTGCATGTCATGATAGTATAGTTGTGTTTGGATACATATATTTATTTTACCTTTCCCGCATCTATGCATAGTATTTATGATGTATTTTCTTGAATCATTGCATGTTAGTTAGAAGTTTTTGAAAAAATGCAAGTTTATTTTTTAAGGAATAGTTGTCAATTTTGAAATTTTGAAGTTTTGGTTATATGAATAAAGGGTGAGAAAGCCACCCCTCGATGATGTAATATATTTCTTGAGTATGTGTAGGCACAAGTCTTACCAGGAGATGCTAAGGTTATCATGTATTCTATGTCGAGCACATGTCCCCATGTAGGAGCCAAATGTTAACCCCCCAACCCAGGGGTAACTAAGAAGATGATGTCTTGAGGCCCTCATGTAGAATATATGGAGTGTCAAGATCCACATGACCAATTGAACCCAGACTGAGCAAACAAAGCCCCTCGTCTCCACCATGTTATAACCCTATAATTCATAAGATCATCTGATGACTGGAAAATTTTCACTCTGGATGTATTTTGGCTTGCAAATAATATTTCATGTCTACAAATTATTTTCAAGAAAAGTAAAAGAAAATGAAAATTCATGATTTTTGATGTTGAGTGGTGTTTCCTAACCCCATGGTGACAAAAGCAAGGGAAGCATCGCACAAACAAGTGCGCACAGATCTATGGTCATCCTGACAGTGCGCAGATGGACGGTCTACAAGTGATTCCGGACCCCCTCGACCATTCTGCCTTTAATGGTGGGGGGGGTTCGGAATGAGGCGGTTTTTCCCGGCGGGCCCTGTCCCAACGTGTCATCAATCCATTGCATCATACCTCCTCCACTCCAAACCACTTACTTCTTACCACCATATCGACAATACCATACTGCCCCTACCTCATGACATCATCCTCCATTATCTCGACACCCATCCATGCATAAACCAAACTTAGGATAAACAAAAAGAACAATAAATTAATAAGGTTGATAGTTAGTAAATAGGTTAATAAAGTTAGTGTAATTAGACCAATAAGCTAAGTTAGTTTTGTTAGCAATTGATTAATTGTTAATTAATTAATTAGCTAATAATTAAGTTAGTGTTTAGGTTATTTTAGGTTAGTGTTAAACGTTAAAATAACATTAATTAATACAAAACCCATTTAATAAAACATATAAAATAAAACAATTAAAATATAATACATATAAAACAATAAAATAAAACAAATTAATAAAAATAAATAAAAACAAAACACAAAAATTAAAAACACAAAGAATATTAAAAAACAAAAATCAAAAAATAATA
>ML780380.1:286866-344926 GCA_009831015.1 Picea engelmannii
AACCACTTACCACCTCAGGGGGGGTCTGAAATACCACCCTTCCCCGAAAAACCATTTTTGCAACATTTTCAACCAATCATCTTCCGAAGCTGATTCTGGGCTAATGGAGATAGATTTTAAAAAATTGAGAGATTTTTTTGTTCAAAATGGGCTGAAGAACAAAAACCTCTTCCATATTTTTCAAAGGTGCCACCAGTTGGGAGAATCGAAGTTGTCTTTCAGCCTCATTTTTCTAATTTTTGGTTTTCTTGTTACAGTCCCGATTTTACGAGAGTTGTTACTACGAGATGGAGGTGAATTTGGTGAAACCAAAGGAGTTTTTTGTCCAACACATGCCCATATACAATAACCTCCTTCAGTTTTTTCCCAAGTGTCAGCATTGAAGAGAAACAGATTTCTGTGCGGACCCCTTTTTTGCATAAATTTGGCCCGTCTTTCATGGCGTACAGTTCAAGATTTTTGGGGATTTGTTGCTATTTTTGGCCGAGGCAGTTGAATCCGACTTCCAAAAACTTGTTGGCGGATATCTCCTATTTATTGATGTGAGTTTAATGTAAAAGGGTTGATGATTGAGCTCTAGATTCATGCCCCATGGGGGATATGTTGTAATTTTCTAGATGATTTTCCAGAAATAAAAGTTGTAGCTGCAAGATTCTTGTGTTAGACTCCCTGGTGATGTTTTTCCTCTCTGATTAACTGTCTTCTTACTATGTAAATCCATTTGATGTTTTCCCTGATCCAATCATTGAAAGAAAGATTACGAACAAAACTTGTTTTTTGCACTCTGTTTCTGGTCTTTTAATGGTTTGCATGTTTTTGTTTGAACTTGAGCATAGGAATTCTTATCTGCTCCTCTACTTGGTGAATTTTCCCTTCTTTTCCTCTCCTCCACTTTCATTTAATTCAATTTGATCCAGTAGTCTTTCTATCCTGCCCTGTGGTGACAATTTTTTACATCTGAGATAGATCCATTTTTAGAAAGGTAGACCCCATGGCCCAATGAAAATTTGAGTTTTCGATCTCCCAAACATGCCAAATCCATAAACAAACCCATATTCTTCATAACTAGCCTAATATCTTCTTTACAACAAAGTTATATCGTACAAAGAGATCCCTCTCTGAGTCTTGAAAGGATAGATCCAAGACTCGAAGTGGTTTTGATGTTGCCTCTATGACTGCCTCATCATCCTTGGGAAAATTACAGAGCACTAACACACCACACATCACCATTCATCAACAACAGCATAGCAGTGTCCACCATGCCATATTGGCCCAGAGAGGACTGTTATCCCCTATCCTAGGGATAACTAAGGATATCATGTCTTGAGGCCCACAAGTCCTAGACATGGAGCGTCGATAGATGGATGACTTGAGCATGGCCCCGGAGGGCCCCTCTTTTCTTCAGTGCATCCCATTTATCTGCAGCAATAGTATCCATCCCACCATCCTGTTCCTAAAGCAGCAATAAGTCTTTCTCCATGAGGTAATTGTTGATGATTGCATTTATGTGAGACATTCTCAAGAACACAAACCTGAGAGAGAGCCCCTGAGAACGGTGTGTGGTCCCTATATGAGACAGAGCTAGCCTCCTCCTTACAGAAAGTTGAGAAGAACTCCAGATGATTCTCCTGTGTAACACAATGAGAAAGGAGAACTGTAGAGTTGGACATGCATGTGGCTGAGCACAAGATGAACATGTGAATTCCCAAAGAGTTGGGTGCATCATCATGACACAGAGATGAAGATGATGAATGATACTCCTCTAAGAAGAGAGTTGATGATGAACTCCAGATGACTCTCCTATGTAATGCAGTGTGAAAGAAGATCTGTTGAGTGGACATGCATGTGAACAAGCACAGGTGAACATGATCCTAGTGGTTGAGCACTAGTGAGAGTGGTTCTTTTATGTAATGCAGTGAGCCAGAGATATGGAAATCCCTATGGATGTGTCCCTAGTGGATGAGCACTAGTGAGTGTATGAGATCCGTTGCTATATTATTCAAGAGTCAGACCTGCCTATAGCCCTAATTTTAATGTAAAGGGTACAGGTCGACCCCACCTTAATGTAAGTGATAATTAATGTAAAAGATAATTAATCTGGTCTGGTTAATATTAATTATATTATGAGATAGAGAGGTCGGACCTGTTGTTCCAATAGACACTTATGTTGACAGGACAAGTCTGATATAAGTAAAGGTAGATTCTCCATCGAGGAATCAAATCTTTTGTGTGGGTTTGGAAATTTCAGCAAGTACATCTTCTTGGGAAAAGTGTGCACCTCTCTTGGGCGCTAGTTTTCTAGGGTTTGCAAGCACCCTATTGTGTGCTAGGTTTTCTTGGTGGTGAAGGTATTTATCTTGAAGAATATAGCAAAGGATTTAGCTAGGTTTTATTATTTTTTTGAGAAGGGTTTCCCAGAATACTTCTTGTGCTTTTGTGCATGGTGTTTCTTCTTATGATCTTGGTCACTACAACATAATTGGTTATGGTTTAAGTAAAAGGATAAAAATGGAATGAACTTCATGATTAACCTTGCCTATTGAAAAATAAACATGGTATCAGAGCATAGGTCTTGAAGAACCCATTGCACAAACAACTTTCAGCCATCCTTTCTCTCTTCTGCAAAACCGTACGACCCTCCTAGGGTTTCCAGAAATTTCTTTCGACCTACCTCTTTGAGAAGTTTCAACACTTATCACTTGGATGTTGGGGCTAAAAAGTGCATAGGAGTGTACGGCCTCCTTCAACACACCTCCAACAAGCTTCAGATTTCATTTTCGATCATTTTGACTTTTTAGCCCTAGGGTTTCGCTAATTTCTGTAGAAATTTCAAAATTAGGGTTTCTGCGACTCATTGAAGGAGCTCTTCATCTCACCAGTGTTCTCCTATATTTCAAAGGCTTATTTTTGGAAATATTAAGTCAAACAAAACCTAAAAGTTCTATCCTATCCTAGCCGTTAGGTTTTCTAGCCCAGTTGACAAGGGATTGTGAAGAATCTAAAATTATGTTGAACAAGAACTATGATGGAAGATGAGCTTGATGGATCAAACAAATTCAAGTTCCTCGAAGAAAAAGACTTCAGAGGAAGTATTATTGTGAGTGATACAAGAAGGTGACACTGTGACTACCTTCTTCATGAAGATATCAGAGGACAAAGATCATCTAGGTGCCATTGAATAAATCGTATCAGCACCCTCAAGTATGCACTTGCATATATACTATTTGTATCATTGTCATAAAGGTAAATTGCAGGAGGAAGGAACCTTTGTTGAAGTCATGGATCCAGAGAGATCTCAATGAATTCAGAGGAACAACACACTGGAAGTGAAGACTCCAGGTTTGATTGTTCTAATTGTCATTCCTCCAACCTATAATTCTAAAACTTTGCTACTAGTAAGTGTTGTAGTTGTGACAACAATCCTTAAATTGTTTTTATTCTAGAGATGTACTCATTATTCTCCCTTAGGAGATATTCATGTTTTGTTTTCTTGTTCCAAACAGGTTAACAACAAAGGAACATGTTTATCCTTCAGAAGGAGTTACTTGACTTAGAGGGAGTCAAAAATGTTTGAGAATTAGGAAGAATAGAACCCTCATTGAGGAAACCGATGCAATAATGCATGATCAGAATCTTTCTATGATTATATGGGAAGAAGAATGCATGACACAGTATATGTTCAGAACAAGAGTCTTCACTAGACCTTGAAAAACATAACTCCCGAAGAAGCCATCTCCAAAGTGAAGCCTAAAACTGATCACTTCAGGATATTTGGGTGCCCAGTGTATTTTCATGTACCCAAAGAGAAGAAGTCCAAGCTAGAGCCTTCAGGGAGAAAGGATACATTTATGGATTACAATGAATCTTTGAAGACTTTTCAAATCTACATCCCTAGTCAAAGACAAATTGATACAAGAAGAGATTGTGTCCTTGAAGAAGAGATACCCCTTCAAAGATCCAGAGAATCTCATATGGGGATTGGCAGTGAGATAATACCTTCTCCCCCTCCATCAGTTTATAGGGAGACATACATTATTCCAGCTGATCCATTTTCCCCAGTTGATATGTCTAGAGATATTGCAGTAGGGAATAAAATTCCTTCATAGGCTCACTCTGTAAGAGGCAGAGGAACATACAAGCCCCTCAAGGAACATCTCGAGAATGCAAAAGATATTTTTGAGTTATCCTTCAGTCATGAGCCACTTCATTGATTATGAGCCTCCTTGTCTTGGAGAAGCAACAGGAGAACAAGTATGGCAAGATGCCATAACAGAAGAATACCAATGTATCTTAAAAGAATGATGTATAATATATTTTCCAGAGACTAGAACGGAAGTTTGTGATAACTTCCAAGTGGATATATAAGATCAAGCATGGAGCTGATGGAAGTGTCGAGAAATACAAAGCAAGATCGATAGCTATAAGTTTCTCACAAACAGAGGGAGTTGTCTATGATGAGACACTTGATCCAGTAAGCCCGATACACTTCCATTCGTACTACCATCCATGAGTTGGAAATTATTTCAGATGGATGAATCCTTGATGAGTTTTGGTTTCAGCAAGAGTGTTGCTTAGCCAAAACCTATATTATTACAATATTGGTGACGATATCTTGATTTTGGTGACTTATTCAGAAAGCCTTGTTGTTAGATACAAGTAAGCCTTGAATGTTGACTTCGATATGAAGTATTTGAGTATGATGCACTACTTCTTGCGACAAGAAGTATGACAAAGGACCTATACGATTTTCCTAAGACAAGGAAAATATACATTGGGAATATTAAATAAGTTCAATATGACATAATGCAAAACCACCGTGATGGATTTGAAGAAAATGAATGATGATGATTCAGACGAGATTGATCCACAGCTGATTGGATCATTGATGTATCTGGTTAACACTAGAACTAATTCATGCTATGTAGTGAATATGCTCAATCAATCCATGAGCCAACCAAGATAGATTCATTGGATAACAGTAAAGCATGTATGGAGATACACACGAGGAGATATGCCTCCAATTGTAAAATTGAGTTTGCAGGGATATGCCTATATAGATTGAACAGAGAGTACAGTGGATCAAAAGAGCACATCGGGTTGATTCCTTACCGTGATGTTTTCCATGGTTTCCTAATGCATTAAGGAAACAAAACTCTATGGCCTTGAGCACCACAGAAGCAGAGTATGTAGCATCGAGTGTGCGAATCCATATGGATTCACAAGTTTCTGATAGATTTTACTTGATCATGAGATGGATCCTATGATTATAACCAAGAGCCGTGTGTAAATATCTTTGAGAACCTAGTGTTTCTTGATGGATCAAAACGCGTTGAGATAAAATATCATTATATAAGAAACATGATGCAGAGGAAAATAGTACACATGCAGTACCTTCCTACATAACGAGCATATTGCAGACATATTCACCAAATATGCCTGGTGAATGATACCTCCCTAGTCGAGAGGGAGTGTTGATAACTACATCCAAGAACAAAGTTCAAAATACATTTGTGTGAGACTTGGCATGATGAAAAATGTCTCCCTAACTGAGAGGGAGTGTTGATGATTGCAATTATGTGAGACATTCTCGAGGACACAAACCTGAGAGAGAGCCCCTGAGAAGTTTTTATGGTTCTTATCTCAAACAGAGGTGGAACGCAGAGATGGCCTCCTCCTTACAGAGAGTTGAGAATAAATCCAGATGATTATCCTGTGTAATGCAGTGAGAAAGGAGATCTGCAAAGTTGGACGTGCATGTGGCTGAGCACAAGGTGAACATGTGAATTCCCAAAGATATGGGTGCATCGTCACGAGACAGAGATGAAGATGATGTATTAGCCTCCTCTGAGTAGAGAGTTTATGATGAACTCCATATGAATCTCATGTGTAATGCAGTGGGAAAGAAGATTTGTTGAGTGGACGTGCATGTGGACGAGCACATGTGAACGTGATCCTAGTGGTTGAGCACTAGTGAGAGTGGTTCTTTTGTGTAATGCAGTGAGAAAGAGATATGGACATCCATATGGATGTGCCCCTAGTGGTTGAGCACTAGTGGGTGTATGACACCCCTTACTATATTGTTCAAGAGTCATACCTGCCTGTAACCCTAATTGTAATGTAAAGGGTACAGGTTGGCCCCACCTTAATGTAAGTGATAATTAATGTAAAAGATAATTAATCTAGTCTGGTTAATATTAATTATATTATGAGATAGAGAGGTCATCCCTATTGTGCCAATAGACACTTATGTTGACAGGACAGGTCTAATATAAGTAAAGGTAGATTCCCCATTAAGGAATCATATCTTTTGTGTGAGTTTGGAAATTTAAGCAAGTACATCTTCTTGGGAAAAGTGTGCACCTCTCTTGGGCGCTATTTTTCTAGGGTTTGCAAGCACCCTCTTGTGTTCTAGGTTTTCTTGGTGGTGAAGCTCTTTCTCTTGAAGAATATAGCAAAGGATTTGGCTAGGTTTTCTTCCCTTGTTGTGAAGGGTTTCCCAGGATACTTCATGTGTTCTTGTGCATTGTGATCTTGGTTGTTGCAACATAACTGGTTATGGTTTAAGTAGAAGGATAAAAATGGAATGAACTTCATGCTTAACCTTGTCTATTGAAAAATCAACAGTAATGAGTCTAGGTATCATGGTATGTGTCACTCTGATTATTGAAGCACTTCAATATTTGCACTAAATTCTCCTTCATTTCATAACGTTTGCCTAGAAATTATGATATTTAACTTGTTCATAGCTGGAAGGGTGTCATGATGCCCTAGTAAGTTGATCTCCCTTTAGGATGGATTGCCACTGGGTGGGTATATGAAAATTCATCGGCCATTCCCTCCATACTTACCACTTTCCATCCTTACTCCTCTCATTTTCCCCTGCCTTTGTTCGGGTATTGGGTTTTCCACACTAGGAAGGGTTGTACCTTGCCTTGTGAGAAGAAGGGGCTCAAGGCCCAGAGGGTAAAAGTAGTTGGCAAGAATTAAAAGCCAAAAATGAAACCTTTGATATGCTTCGCCCAAGGATACCCGAGAAAGCAGTAAAAGGCTTATCAGTAAGAAAAGGGAACCCGTAAGATAATAAACACTCAAGGTATTAATTGGTGGATGGGAGGTCTCATCATGAGCTGACCTATTATGACCACGGGAATGTAGTGGTATGACACTACCATCTATCTGGTCACCAAACCAGGGTAGTGGCTCTTGGTGGCATAGACAAGAGAAAGGGAGTCTCATCACGAGCCAGCCTTCTCATCTCTGTGAAATGCTTGTGGGTAATGTTTTCACCTTTGGTCACCAAGCCAAGATAGTGTCCCTCAGCTCTTCCCTTGAAGTATATAAGAAAAATATAAAAATCAATAAATCTAAAAGCATTGAATGGGCTAGGAAAGAATGGAATATATGACAAGGTGCAGCTCGCCCTCTACAGAGGCACCCATAGGTAAGATCTACATTTCCATGTTATCATTGAACCCCTTGCCCAAACACCTACCCCACGCCACCTCACACACACTTACATGACCTATATTGTCTCTAACTTGGGAAACACCCCAAACTTAAGGAGGATTATCCCAATAGGAAACCCTGAGACCTTCTCCAAACATGACCTATTAAACTCCATAACATCTTTCAGCATTTGTCCGGGTAAAGGGGCGTTTGATGCACATGTTTGGGTAATTTGATTATTAGATGTGATTGACATTGTTATGATCTCTGTGACTTATGAACCCCTAGAGGGTGTACTTGTTGTTGTTGTGGGACTTTTCCCGGTGAAAAGGTACATATAGCTCGGACCTCCATGGGGATGAAATCCCAATAGATGGATGTTGTGACCCCAACCAAGGGCAGAGAGACACGAGAGACTTGCACCAAGAAGAAAGAAGGATGTTTCCCTTGAGACACTCTGGCATACCTAGACCCAGGGGGATCTTTCCCTTCCACCTGGATGTTGACTCTTGAGAGCCCATGACGTCAACATTTTGACCCTAGTTGTCATCCAGACCTAGGGTGTGCATTTATGAGGGTAGTTATGTGCTAGTTGGCACATGTGGCATCATACAGGGCCTTTGGAGGCCAAACATTTTTCATGCAGGGCCCAACGTTCCACCCTAGGGGCTCAATGTTACCCAAGAAGGGCATGACGTCACCCTTGGAAATGATATTAGGGTTAAATTTATTTCAATTATGTAAAAATTGGATTTTTGATGTAATTTGGCCAGGTCGACCTTTTTATGACCTAATTTTAATTAAAGGTCTTTGAAACTGTATAAATAGAGAGAAATTACTCTCATTTTTGGATCATCACTCATCACACAAGTAGTGTGGTATGAAATTTTCACCCTTTTTGGGAGTTATTGGCTGAAATTGGGAGGTGCGCTTGTCTTGGAGGCTAAAATTTGCAACTTGGATCATTTATTGGTGAGTTTACTTGGCAATCTAGGGTTTTATTGCTTGATTATTCTTGGTGAAGTAAGTAAATCTGAAATTCTTCATTTTATTTTGAATGTTATGGTATATTTTCTTATTCGTGTTAAAGATTATGAAATTGCTTGCTTGACAAACCCTAGGAGTAAAGGACTTAGTTACTACTTCTTTGCTCTTCATTTGCTAGAATTTTACCAAGAAGATTTTGACCTAGGTAAACTTCTAGAGCCCTAAATACTAGCACTTTAGAAGTCATTACCTAATCAATTGTTGCTTCTAGTATCTATCAATAGTCTAAGGAAGGAAGATTTTGCTAGAGCCTAAAATTGATTACACTCTAGCAAGTTTGTCCCTAGGATTTGGATTCTTGAGGCCTTGGGTTACCAACACCTCATCAATTCATCCCTTCTTCTTAGACAAATACAATCATTTTGTTATCACTTCCAAGAGAAAACCCATCACCTCTAGACTCCATTAACCCTAAAAGGCACTAGTCCACTTTCTTTAGTGAATTGATTGATCAAACCAACTCTCAAACTATCTTCTTTGAAACATTTACTAACCTCTGCTAACCCTAAACTATACTAACTCTTTAGTTAACTTGTTGTTGTTTCAAATATTTGCTACAGCCATACTAACATACATTGATTGGATATATTTGCCTACATAACTTACACTTAACTCGTTCAAAATTCAATTGTGACAATTACTAGTCAATCTACTAGGTAAGTGCCAACTTTGTACGGTGTTTTTTCTTGCACTTTTGACCACTATAATTTGTTGTTGTTGCAAAAGATTGCTACAACCATCTAACTACAGAAAATTCTCTGAAAAGTGGCTTATTTTTCTAGCTAGACATTTCCAAACTTGATTGTGACAAACTTTTATCATTCAGCTAGGTTAAAGCTATTTCTTCTTGTCATTTTCAAGCACTTTCAAGGCATAATTCTTGTGGATGTTATAAAATATTAATTGTTGTTATAAAATTTTGTATTGTTTCAAATTCATATCAGCTAGCTTACTTTTTGAAGGTTTATGGTCTTAAGAAGCACTGACATCATATATTTGTACTTTCAAGTTGCTATATTTTCTTGTTGTCTTGTTCTGGGCAAGTACACCTTATTTACCTTTTGCTTCATCTCTATAAGACACAAATAACCTTTGACTTGAGTGACCTATGAGAGGGGGGGACTTTCTTGTACCTTTTACCTTATCCTTCTCAAACCTTCAGGTCACTGGGGAAGTCTCCCCTAGGGTACTATGACATACTCTTAAATAGAAAGGGGTTTCCTGTTAAGGTGACAGTGATAGGTCACCCCCTATTACGCAAATATTGCATCCACTTGCCTTGGGATTTGGGCAAGTACATATTGTGCGATAACAAGGACAACATTTCTTTCTTCATGAGGTAACAAGTTCTATCTCATGGTAAGTGTCATTTTAATAATTGAATCATTTGAGCATGTTTCAAAGGGTCCTTTCTTGATTATGAAAATGTTTGCTTGGAAATTACATCTTTTTCCTCATTTCACCTTGGTGGTTGACATGGTTTCCTAGTAATTGGGTCACCCTCGGGAAAAGAGTTGCTACTAGGGGGTCTCCTTGAAGGGTCATCATACCATTCCCACTCATACTTGCCACTTTCCACACTTCCTCCACTCATTTTCCTCATCTTTTGGGTCTTTGGGTTCATTCACCCCAACAAGGGCTTTTACCTCATTTCATGGGAAGAAGGAGTCGAAGGCCCAGAGGTGTTGTATCTAGAAAAATTTAAAAGCCATAAATTATCCCTCTAAATGATCTCCCTAAGGTCCTAAGAGAAATGAAACGCTTCTCCATAAAAAATATGAAGGACCTTTAAAAAAGAAAACACATAATTAATAAATTCCCTACTTGATGGGGGAATGCATTTGCGGTGTCTTTTAATTTCTAGTGCATATTGCACTCAACTTGTTCATAACTTCAAGTGGAATTGTGGTGTTCTTTACTTTCCATTGCACATAGCACTCATTGTTCAGACTACAATAAATTAATGTCATATAGAAGCGCTTGGAAAAATGTTGCATTACAAATGAGGGATGCAACACACCCTCCACAAAGGCGTCTATAAATGAGACAATATGAGCCCTTGATATGTCAAGAATCCCATGCCCAAAGGTATTACCCTCATCCACCTCATACTCACTACATGAGAGAGGGTCTTCTTTAGAAACACTCCTTGACTTGGGGATTAGTCTACCCAATAGGGCACCATGAAAACCCTCCCATACTTAAATTTGGCAAATTTTACATGGTCTTTGAGAATTTGTTTAGTTTGAAAAGGGGGGATTTAATGCACATGTTTGGGTAGTTCTTTTACTAAATGTCGCTTACTTGGCATGATACATGTGACTTGTGGACCCTTGGAGGGAATAATTGTTTATCTTTGTAGGACCTTTCCCGGTGAAAACTATCCATGGAGGAATTATGCCATTTTGACCTTCATGAAGATTGAAAACCCCTAGGATGGACGCCATACCCCCCGGGATGGGCAGAGCACCCTGGAGCCTTTGTGGGCAAAGGATAGAGGACATTGCCTTTGGAGGCACTTTGACAGCATTCGAGGATGACATCGTAGCCATTTCACGTTGTCCTTTGGAGGCCTAGGACGTCATTTCCTAAGCCCTTGACGTCATTTGGAGGATAGGGTTTTGGTGGGCTTGATGGTTCCGGAGGTGATGTGATGTGGTTTGAAGGAAGGAGATGCATGGAATGACACTCTAGCACATGAGATCTTGGAACATGGCCTTTGGAGGCCCAAAAATCCGCATTATGAGGCTCAACCTATCACTTTTAGGCCTCATGTCACCCTTCTAGGGAATGATGACACCCTTTTGGGGTTTTACTTTATGTAATTTTTATATTTGCAAGTTGTAAGAGAAAATCAAGGGGGTCATCCCTCTTTTAATTTGTTATTGACAATTTTATGTGGACAAATTGGTTTAGATAGCCTCATATAAATAGAAGCCATCTCTTTTTCATTTTCACATCTCATAACTTGAGAATTACATACTCTTGGACTAAAATTTCAGCCCTTCTTGGGAAATTCGATATCTCTTGTCTCTTGTGCAAAATGGATGCTTTACTTATCTATTGGTGTAAGAAAGACTAACAACTTCTCTTGTATGCATGTTCTTGGAAATTTGGTGGAATATCTTTGATAAGTAAGGGTTTTTCATGCTATCTCTTGGATTAGGTAAGGAATTTCTTCAATTTTATGTGTTTCTTCTTGATTTCAAAGTTATTTTGTCAAAACCCATGGAGGAGTATAAGGGCATACAACCTCCATCAATGAATTTATTTCTATTGTTATTGAAAAGGCTTAAGGATTGCTGCAAAGAGTAAAAAGGCTTACACCCCTATAGCAAGACCTTGCTAAGGTTTGTTTTTTCTAGGGATTAAAAGGGATTACACCCCTAGAAGACTAATAAACCCTAGCTTAACTTGGTTGTGACCAAGCAAAGCACTAGTTGAATTGGGATTGAATATTGTTGCATTGGTAAATGTGAATTTAAAGAGATTGAATTGTTTAAGGTTGGATCTGAATTTTACATTCCTTAAGATATCTTGTGCCCTAAGGGCGTCTTGATTTTCCTAGTGATTGAACAACTGTAATAAACATTAAGAAACAATCATTAGGGTTGCAACAAACTCATTCTCTCTTACTCTTTTACAATTTTTATACCGCTGAAATTTACTTGTAAGTTGTGATATTTGATATATTGTTTAAGAACTATTGTTTGGGTGGCTTACTTGTTGATTTTATTGGATAAAATTTATTGTTGTAGAAAAAAAAATCTACAGCCATAAGGCTGTTACAAATTTATGCTAATAACATTCCTTAACAACCCTCTTTTTCCATCAAAGTCTTGGTTAAAACATTGGAATACTATTTACTAATTGCAAGATTTATTTTCCAATATCATATGTTGACTTTGATGATTTAATTTGCAGTTGTTATAACTTATTCATTGCTAATATATATTTCCATACTGCTGCAATTTTGGGACTACAAGGTTTCTTGTTGATTCCCCACTTAGCTTAAGGCTTGTATGATCATATATTGTCTTGTTTTGGTTGGTCTTACACTATTTTGCAGGTACACAACCTTGGAAACCATTTACCAACTCCAAATAATCTTTCCCCAAGCCTCAAGTCTCACTTTAATCTGACCTATAGGGGTGTTCTTCTAGATCCTTGCTTTATCCCCTTGCAATCCCCCTAGGGTCACCCAGGAAGCCTCCCTTGTGTAGGACTTGTCCTTCACTAAAACAAGGGGGACATTTATTAAGGTGGTAGTGATAGGTGTTCCCAATTGTGTCCCACACTTGTGGTTTGGTTGGGCTTTTCCCAAACTACAATCCACGCGATAACATGGACAATCAACCTAAGTAAGACTAAGGTTACGATCTTCAACATGTCAAAGTGAGGTATATCTTCCTTCCACTTCCTTTTTCAAGGGAAGGATATTGAGGCCACCATGGAATACACTTATTTAGGGGTTCTATTCTCAAGGATTCATTCCATCTTGAGACATCCTTTCCAACCTTGGCTTAACAAAGGATATGATTCCCTTGTGGTTCTTGAGAGATAGTGTTTCCAAAATCACTTACAAGACATCACATCCAAATGCACCTCTTGGACACAATCATTAGAGCCAGGTCCTTTATGTCTCTAAGGTTGGGGGATAGATTTTGCTTTAGATCAGTTGGGCTAGGAGTCCACACCCTTTTTCTTTGGCATATCATCCAATGTAATGGATGGATCGCTAACCCATAGTCCAAAGTTCCTATCAAGGTCTTTCATACAGGCCCTCTCAACCCTATACATCCTCTAAATGACATGATACAACCATGCATTAACTTCTTCACAGTGATTGATGACTTGGATCAGGAGCTCCCTTCTCTATCCCCTCACTCGGCTTCGACATCTAGCTCCAATATGCCTCGACTTCCTTTGTTTCATAGTGTACATTAATTTTGATCCGAAATGGATCATTATATAATTTTTTATTTGTTTTGGTACTTTCTAAGTGGAAAAATTGGAGTCATGGACTTATAGGGACCATTTAGGGTCAAATCCCATTTTTGTGATTTGGGGTCTTGAAACTTATAGGTCCCATTTTGGGCTCTAAAAGACTGTTTTGGGGGTCAAAAATTTACAATCAGAGTTCTTAAACCTTTTACATTCTACTCGTCGATAAATTTCAAACAGTCCAAAGATCACCTCAATCGGAGTATGTATGAGGAAATTATGCTTTCCTCAAGTTGATCTATGCTTTTACCACCACAACACCAAGTGGAGGCCATGTTAGCTTCCATTACTCACACGTGGAGCTAGTCACATGTGGACTTTCAAGAATATTCTAGAGGGTCCAAAAACCTAACCCTAATCTAGAGTTGGCACATGCAAAAATCGTAACCCTAACTAGATGGCTATCAAGACATGTAAAATAATACGTTGCAAGGAAAGGAAGTGGTTACATCCCTATTGGATATTATGAGAAAAATAAAGGAAGTATAAGACCTTGTAGCAACTATTATGACCATAGTGTTTATTGTAACTCCATAGTAAGTCCATCTTTCTCTCTATTTGCATTTTATATATGAGAAGAAATGAACAAGGCATAGTCCTCACCTTCTGGGATGGGTTTTCCAAGGTACATCTTGTGTTCATTGTATGGATGGTATAGTCATTTTATTGTTGTAGATTATTTTTTATATTCTCGGTTTATTTCAATATTTTGAGCACTATGCATATAATATTACATTTCAATCACAAGTAAACATTGCATCGTAGAGGAAAAGCTCACAGTATTTTGTAGTAATTGTAAGATTTGTTGTGAATCTTATCACACAAGTTGTAGGTTGGGAAAAGCTCGACCCAACCACCAAAATGGTGACAACTAAGAGGATCACCTACCCACTGTCACCTTAGGCAGGTGTTACCGTCACTTTAGAGGTGAAGTGGCACCTCAAGGGGGGAATCCCAATGACCCTAGTGGGAAATGAAATGGAAAATGTGACGTATGAATGGATTCCCCTATAGGTAATGTTACTATGTGTGGATAAGGGCTTGAATAAGTTCTTGATGGTAGCCAAGGTTGCCAAGAAGTAGTAGACCTTGTAAATGATGATTGTACCTGCCCGAAACACAAGGAAAACGAAGATACAAGCCCAAATATATGATAGATAAGTAAGTTAGGATTTATATCCATAATTGCATAAGTTAGTAGCAGTATATATAAGCAATAAAAATGATAATTAATGTTGCAAACAAGTTTCTAATAGTCTAGTTGAAAGAGCAAGAGATAAACTAGAAAAAAATAGATCAACTCAAGTAAGATAGTGTTAGACTTTAGAAACGAAACAAGGTTGTTACAAAAGGTGTTTGCAGAGATATTTTGCAGCCTTATGGCTGTATCAAACATTTTTTTACAGAAGCGAATACAACCCCCAAAACTCACAAAGAATCCATCCAAAATTTTTGCTAGACCAAGTAGATAAATGTGGCAAACTCTTGGAAAATTCTGACGGTTGAAAATAAAGTTATGAATGAGAAAGTATTGGTTTTTATGCAGCCCTAATGGCTGTAGATGAATTTTATAACAGAAAAAAGAAATACTTGGGCAAAGGTGACACCCTATTGGCTCAATCAAGCACATATAGAAAAGAATTGATTCCAACTTAGACAACCTTCAAATCATGAAAAAACACATTAACCAATGCAACATTTTATTTCTCCAATGCAAATTGTAAATGATTAGTACCTTAACTATTGGGCTATGGAGTCAATAAAAGAGTTAACTATACTATTTCCTTGGGGGTGTAAACCCTCTTACTCCCCAAGGCAACTAAAATCCAACTAGGAAAGTGCTAGGAGGGTGTAAACCCTTTTACTTCTCCTAACACTACCTTAAGCAACAATTTATTTCCAAGACAAATATTGATGAGATTAGTGGGGTTGTATGCACTTATACTCCCCAATAAATTCAAATATATAACCTTGCAACCAAGAAAAAGAGACCATAAAAAGATAAAACCCTTCACCTAGAGAAAGAATTAACAAGAGAAACTTCCACTTTACCAAGATTTATCCACCAATATGCAAGAGAAACACTCCACAAGAGGTAGTGCACCACTTCCTTCAACCAATAGCAAGATAAACCATGACAAAATCAAAAGAGAGAAAAAATCCCAAGGGTAGCGAAAATTTCAGCCAAGTGTCCAGCTTCTCCACAAGGGAGAGTTATGTTATGAAATGGGATTCACATGATCTCTATTTATACAAAAGTCTTAAAACATAGTTTGTCCAATTAGAAAGGTTAAAACATAATATAAGGGGTTAACAACCCTTATCTTACCCCTTGAAACAAACAATAATATTTAATTTTTACTTTAACACGTTAGAAACCCTAAAAGTAAGATGGCATCACCCCTTTAGGGGACGTTTTGACACTTTTCCAAGTCATTGGAGAAGAAGAAAGAGGTCGTTGGGGATCCTTGAGCCTCCTCTTCATGTTTTAGGGTCAATCTATGTCTCCTCCAGTCAAATCATGCCAAGCGTCAATGTGCAATAACTCCATCACCACCAAACCCCCTCAAGCATGACCTCAAGCTTCAAAAAGTGACGTTTTACCTCTCCTAGGAAAGTCGTTTGGGTAATAGGCGTTGGGTAAGATCCTCCATGATGCCATGTAATCCTCCAAAGGCATGTCTATGTGATCCTATGTGCGAGCCTACAACATCCAACCTATGGGCTTCTTTCCCCATGGAATCCCAAGCTAGGCTTGTTCTCCCAAAACTGGCCACCAAGCAAGGTCCTGCAAAACAAAAAGGTACACCCTCCAAATATCTCAAGTCAAATATATCATGACAAGCATAAACCACATCTAATAAGCAAGGCACCTAAACATCTGCATCAAACTACCTCATCAAATTCTCAAAGACCCTATACAATACCAAGTTTAAGTATGAGAGGGGTGTCATAAAATTCCTATTCGGTAGACCAAAACCCACAAGTAGGGGATGCTCCCAATGATGGCCTTTCAAGGTGATGAGGTGATGATGTGGAAAGGGATTTAGATTTCTTAGGTCAATGAGTTTCATGACATATGAGGGCTCGTATTATCTCATTTATGGGTTCCTTTGTAGGGGGTGTGCGGCACCTTTGTTTGCGATGCACTTTTTCCAGGCCCATCTTCTCATTGTTCTTTTTTCTTAGCTCTTCCTTTCTCTTTATATTTCTTTCATGTTTTAAGGAACAATTTGAAGGTCGTTGCCCTAGTTTGGTGTCTATATAACGATAGTGTCATTCAAAAACACCTCGCGGAAATGAGAAGTTTGGCTCTTGATGAGAATCCCTTTCTCTCAGTTGTGTAATTGAGAACCACTACCCTGGCTTGATGACCAGATGATGGTAATGTCATACCACTAAGTACCCATGATCATGATGATTTGTCTCGTGATGAGACCTACCATCCTCCAACTAACCCCTTAAGCATTCACTATCATTTATTTTTGTAGGTTCCCCATTTCTTATAGAGAAGTGTTTCATTGCTTTCTCAGGGATCCCTGGGCGAAGCATCTGGAAGGTCTATATTTAGGATTTTATCTTTTTAGCCAATAACAATCCCTTTGGGCCTTGAGCCCCTTCTTCCCATGAAATGAGGTACATTCCCTTATTGGGTCACTAAAGTCAAAGGGCCTAGAAGAGGGAAATATGATGGGAACATAATGAGTGAAAAGTGGTAAGCATGGTCGGGAATGGTACGATAACCCCTCAAGGGAACCCTAGTCGCAAACCTTCCCCAAAGGTTGGCCACTTACTAGGAAATATACGAAACTCACTAAGGTGAAACAGGGTCAAAATCATAATGTCCTATAATGTTCCCAAGCCAATTTTTTTTCTTGGAACACTAACTGCTCACTGTTGGTTCGTGTTTGCGTATGTGTTTACATGTTAACTCATGGAGTTGCACATAAGGGTTTATATGATCGTGATTAAGCAATGGAACAACAGATCTGAAGCATATATCATAAACAAGACAAGATACAATAAGGAACATCAATATAGAGCCAATAATGTCAGATATGACCTTTATTTAGATAGTAGATAGATCCTTGTAACAAGATATCTGCAAATCTAGAAGAAAACCCCAATAATATCAAAGATGTGATGACAGCTGCTATAATGATAGTCAATACAATGATAATAGCCTTCCAAAGGTTCTTTGAAGATAATATCCAAGCCTCCAAAGGCCAATAACTGCAAGAAAAGACTGATAAGATGAGACCCTGATGCAATATGGTGCCAAACCCCTCCAACTGGTTGAGTTGTGCACTGTCGTGGCTGCTGCAGAACCCCTAGGTTTTGTCCCTCCTCTTTATGTGCTCCTAATGCTCCAAAACTTTCTCAGAATGTATATCGGGATACTAGAACCCCCCTAGCAAAGTATCAGTTTGAAGGGTGAAGTTATAACCCTCTATATGAGCAAACCCTCAACTGGTTTGTGCCCCCCTGGTTGACTAAATCTCCAATATTTTGGCCTCACCTCTAGAATCCTCCAACTGCTACACAAATCATCGAAATGATATATCGGGCCAAGAAAATCTAGCTGGTGAAGTCTCAAGATGATCTATGAAGATCTAGGCCACCAAATAATGAAATCCTCCTTCTGCAGTCTGCCCCTCTCTCCTGCAAGTCGTGCCAAGCTCCAAAAAATAATCTGTTGGGAAAACCTCCTCCTGAATATACTAGAAACGATGTCGTAGACCATACAAAGAAAACCCATATGTTCCTTTGCCAAAAATATCCCTCCTTACTTCAGATCGAACTGATCTTCTCAAGGTGGTGTGCCCTCATGCTGGAAACCCCCTAAGTTGCACACTAGTTTGCCTCTATCAATAGATATAACCCCTGCAACCCTGTAGAATGGTGTGGGAGGATTTTTTCACCTCCAATACCAAGCTTGGATCAAGAAAGGTGGGATATTTCACCACCGAGTTTATCTCTAGGGTTTTAATCACAAAACCCTCAAAATTGCTTATTCTCAAGAGATCCAATGCAAAATGTGATAATAATCCAAAATGCCTTAGAAGTGTGCACCTCCTTTCTATTATACCTCTAGTATATTCTTTTGTTGAGTTAGTTAAACCCTAGGGTTAACTCTTATATTAACTCACCTTTTCTTTTCTTTCATTGAGTTACCCTTTTTTCACACAAAGTCAACTCAGTGATATAATGTTGTGCTTATGAAGTGTCTTATGGTTGACTTTGTCTCCATGATGCATGAGACTATAGTCTAGTGGGGATATATATACTATTGAGTCTCTCTAGACCTATTATTCAAGAGGTGGGGGACATTACAGTGTCCCATGCTAGAAATTGCTTTCCCACAAGAAATTCTAGACCTTAAGAAATTCTAGACCTTTCTCCTGAATCATATGTTCGCCTTCCCAAGTGGCATCCTCTATGGGTAGGTTATTCCACTTGACCAAATATTCTATGATACTTCTTTTCCTCAACTTATTGACCTTGACTTCTAGTATCTCCTCCAGTATCAGTACCAACTGTCCTTCTTCATCCAAAGGTGGGAAATCCTCAATAGGAATGATATGTTTACCCATGTCTCTCTTCAAAAAAGACACATGGAAGACATTGTGGTGATCCGGATTTTATGAGCAGAACGAAAAAAATACAGATTATTAAAATATGCTTAACACAGAATAACAGAGATACAGTAAAACTGGTTTTCTATTCAATAAGGAAATAAGCTGAAACTGTAAAATGCAGCGGAAAACAAGCTTGTTGGAATGGTGGCGGCTTATCTCTGAGAAGAGATGTGACAGTTGCGTTCATTCAAAAGAAGATGATTACAATGAGGCTCTAAAGGCCTTTTTACAATAAACAGGAATTTCAAAAACCCTAGACATCCAAAAACCTAACAATAGGAGATGAAGCGCCAAAAGTCATGTGGGCCCCGTTTGGGTAAGTTAGTCGGTCAACTTCTCGGGGTCGTAACTTTTGCATACAATCTTCGTTTTAGGTGCATGATAGCCCATTGGAAAGGTCTATCTGAGGACTACACATTTTGGTCTAATCTAATAAAGGGAATTTTCGATTGTTCTGATCTCAAAAAATGTTGTTTAGGGCCTCAAAATGGCCCCGCAAGTCAGGGATCTGAAAACTAGGAAAAAAACTGCCAAACTGGAAAACTGCCAAAATGAACCAGTTGGAATAGGTGGGAGGCCACTGAATTCCATATGGATCAATCCTCCCCCCTTAGGAATCAATGGTCTCCATTGCATTGAGTTCCCCCATCAGATGAGGAAATTTCTGTTGAATTTGGCCCCGGGTGAGCCACTTGCCTTGGTGCAGGAGTTGCCCCTCTTTGACAACTCGATAAAGCTGGATCCTTTGTTGTCGGGTGCCCTTGATCTGTGTGTCCACAATATGATCATTGGATTCCTGTTGCATGCAGTTAGGGTTGAGTTATGTTGGTTTCAACTGCTTGTTATCTCTAAGGTGTCCAATAATGGTGGAAAATATGGCCGAAGGAGAGCCACGTTGAAGACTGGATGCAGGCCAAGGAAAGGGGGAATGTTGAACGAAAAATAATTGTCTCCCACAGCCTTGGTGATGGTGTATGTCCCATACCGAAGTGGGTGAAGCTTCTGATGGGGCCCTGTAAGGCATTCTTTCTGCAAGTACAACCAAACTTTGTCACCCACCTGAAACTTATGTGGCACCCGATGTTGATCATGGCGTTGCTTGTACTTGGAATTGGACTTCTGTAAAATATCCTAAACCTGTTGGCGGATGTGATGGATCCTCTCAATGAACCAAGTGGCTTTGTCAACTTCTGGTGGAGCAGGGGACGATTCGGTCAAGGTGTTCGCCAGGGGTAGTGCAACATCCATGGGGCCCAATGGTTGGAATCCCAACCCCACTTAAAAGGGGTTGTGGCTAGTTGAGCTATGCAAGGCTCGATTGTAGCTATGTTGGACATAGGGAAGACTCGCATCCCATGTGTGAGGGTGCTTGTAATTGTACATGCGTAGGATATGTACGATCATCTGATTGACAACCTCAGTTTGGCCATCTGTTTGGGGGTGGAAGGCAGTGGATTTGGTGAGCTTGGTATCCAACAGTGACCAGAGGCTCGACCAGAATGTGATGAGGAACTGACTGTCCTGATATGAGAGAGTGGTTTTTTGGATCCCAAAGTGTACCCAGACGCGTTTAAAGAAGAGCTTGGCAGTGGCCTCTGCAGTGATGTTCTTCTTGCAAGCGGCCAAAATCGCCATCTTGGAAAAGCGATCAACAACCACAAAAAAACAATCATTGCCACTCTTGGTGGATGGGAGGCCTGACATGTAGTCCATGGATATGGATTCCCACAGCTTGTTAGGAGTAGGAAGAGGGGTGTACAACCCTTGTTTCTTAGTGGTCAGTTTGGTAATAGCGCAGGCGATGCAGGACCTGATATAGTTGTTGACATTTTGTCAAAGTTTTGGCCAGTAGAAATGTTTTTGCAGCACTGCCACTGTCTTTTCGATGCCAAAGTGTCCTGCCACCCAAATATAGTGAGCTTCCTAGATCATCTTCACACACTCGCTTGATGGAACACAGAGATGGCCCAGATGGCACAACAACCCATCCTAAAGATGGAAATCAGCGACCACTGAGTTTGCTCCCAACATTTGGTAGGTGGTGGAGAAGTCAGGGTCTGTCTCATAGAGGTGGGGCCATCTAGAGGTCTCATGGCCGCAATAGTCTAGCACCATGGTGAGTGTTGTGACTGGAGGTCAGCTGAGGAAATTGGCAACTCAGTTGGTACTTCATGTTTTATACTTGATGTTGAGGTGGAACTGTTGTAAGTATGTGGACCACTTCTGATGGCGGTCATTCTGCAATTTGCCTTGGGTCTACATGAATTGTGGTGGCTTGTGATCAGTGTGGATGATTGTCTCCTTCCCCAGAATGTAATGTTTCCACTGGCGGTAGGATTTCACAATGGAGTACATTTCTTTGTCGTAAGTAGGGTATTTACGAACAACATCTGATAGTGTCTCACTATGATGTGCCACAGGGTGGCCATGTTGAGTGAGAACGACACCCACAACATAGTCTAAAGCATTTGTCTCGATCTCAAAGGGATGTTGCAGGTCTGGTAATGAAAGTACCAGGGATGAGAACAAGCACTTCTTCAAGTCATCGAAGGCTTGTTGTTGGGATAGGCCCCACACAAATTTTGCCTTACCGCCACCCCTGGTTACTTGGTTGAGGGCCCATGCAATATGAGAGAATCACAACACGAACCTGCGTTAGAAATTGATGAGGTTCAAGAAGCTCTGAAGCTCAGAGAGTGTGGTTGGGGCTGGCCTAGATCTTGGTTGGATTCACATGCACACCATGCTGATAGATGATGTAGCCTAAGTAGTGGACCATGTCCATGCCGAAGGAGCATTTTTCCAAGTTTGCATATAGTTTGTGCTGTTGCAGGGTGTGCAGAACCTGCTGAATATGCTGCAAGTGTTCTGCCCATGTCTTGTTGTAGATGAGGATGTCATCTAGATACATCACTACAAAAGTATTGGTGAAAGGTCACAAGATATCATCCATCATCCTCATAAAAGTTGTTGGAGCATTTTTCAAACCAAAGGGCATGACCAACCATTCAAAAAGACCTTCTTTTGACTTGAAGGTGGTCTTCCATACATCTATATGTTCTATTGGGACTTGGTGGTAGCCAGACTTCAGATCAATCTTACTGAAGTATTTGGCGGCCATGAGTTGATCAAGGAGGTCGTCGATTCAGGGAATCGGGTACCAGTTCCAGACTGTGATTTTACTCAGGGCTCGGTAATCAATGCAGAGTCACCAAGTCTCGTCTTTCTTCTGCACCAGTACTATTGGGATCCCACAAGGCGATGAGATGGGACGGATGTGCCCCTTGTGGAGAAGCTCTTGGATCTACCACTTGATCTCCTTGTTTTCTAACAGAGAGTGATGCTAGACCATTCCATTGGGTAGCGGTGCACCTGGGGTCAGATCGATGGGATGCTTAACCTGACAGTGCAGAGGTACCCCGGTAGGAGAGGAGAAGACATCTGAGTATTCTTCCACGACCTTATCCACTTTATTTTGTTGTGTGGAGAGATCGGTCGCAGAGGCCCTGGATGTGGCTGTGATATTTCTCTTACTTTGAGAGTGAATCATGAAGAAGACAAATTTCCCAGTCTAAGAGATTACCTTCCTGCATTACTTGGCAGAGATCAAGGAAATAGCACTGGGAGGGACTGCCTCGGGTATCCTGTACAATTTATTGTTCAAAGTAATAATAACACTGCGAGGCCTAGACTCATATACAACATGAAATTTCCATAAATAAGTTTGGCCCAAAAGAACATTACAAACTTTGAGAGGAGAAACATCACACAATACCTCATCTTTGAAGGGCTTGATGTCGTACGATAGTCGACATTGTTGGCTGACGCAGAGATCGCTTCCTTGGCAAAGCCATCCAATGGTGTAGGGTTGCGGGTGCGGCATTGTCGGCAGGTCCATTCGCTTGACGACCTTGGTTGAGATGAGGTTCTTCTGGCTACCGCTATCAACGATGAAGTGAAGCAGGGTAACTTTTACCCACATCTGCGAATGGAAAAGGCACTCGCCTTCTTTTGGCTCATCTGGTTCATTAGCATGGAGCTTGGTGGTAGAAATGGTGGCACTGGGCTCCACATCAATGATCTTCCTTCCCCTTTCTGGTTCCGACTCAGAGTCAGAACCCGCATCTGATTCATAGGCTTTCACTTCGGCCACCAGTGACTGCTTTGAGCGACAATCAACAGTGTTATGCCAAGGGCACTTATGGAAGTTGCACCACTTCCCATTATCCTTCTTTATCTTTCTAGTGTCCTTATTTTCTTGCGGCTTGGACTGGTTGTCCTGATACTTTCCATCTTTGCTATGTCCTTTGTTCTGTAGGTTGGGGCCACCCTTTCTTGGTTTTTGCTGTGAGGGGTTCCTAGGCCCAAATTGTCATGTATTTTGTTTGAGCTTCTGCTCAATTTTGACAGCATATCGATAGGCCACCCCCAAGGACAAGATGTCCCTAAATTCCATTTTGGTCTGGATGTATCTATGCAGAGCACCGCGGTACTTGAGCACCAGATGTCACTCTGAATATTTGATGCCCATCTTGGTGCACAGGGTATGGAAGATATTTGTGAAATATGGCACTGCTTGGTCTCTTTCTTTCCGCAGTGTGGTCCATTTGGTATACAAGTCGTCATAGCTTCCGACAGGGTAGTATTGTTCCTTAATAAAATCCCTGAAGGATTCCCAGGTGGTCATGACTGTAAATAATGAGGGTTCCTCTGTTTCCTTTTTCTCACAAAAAGTTTCCCACCAATCTTTGACATCGGGAATGGTTTTGAGGAGCGCAAAAGTAATTTTTTCTCTATTTGAAAAGTTATGGACAGAAAAATACCCTTCTAGTAGATTCAACCACTTGTTTATAGCATCCGCGTCTATCTGACCTTCAAATATAGGAATGTCGAAGTTGATTCGTACCTTGAAGGGGGCGGCGCCTCTGTTGGAGGAAGATGTGTTGCTTGTTGGTAGTCGTCGAAGGATTTTTACGAAACTATCCATCATCTCATTCCTCTGTTGCATGAGGACTTCCTCAAGAAACATTCTGAAAGGATCTCTTGCCAGTCATTTTTTTTTTTTTTTTTNAGTAAAAAAAGGTGGTGCCTATTATATTACCATAACCAAAATACAAGACTGTGAATGATGCCAGTTGTCCCGCCTGAGTAGGAAACTGGGACAGCTGGGCATCCATGTCCATTTTTCACGCAGTGTGCATAGTTAGCAAAATTAACAGAGTTGACGGTGCGACGTCCTGCCCGAAGGAAACCATGACTTACAGTCGCATGCATGAAACTGGTTCTTCTAACTAGCACTGAGACTACCTGGTAACTAGCTATCATAAGGCATAAAATATAACAACAACACCAAAACCATAGTCAAGTTTTAAACATTGAGTAACCTCTGACCCGGGCTGCTTGTCCTAGTCCTCGGAGTGCCTCCATCTCACTGGGAACGAGTAGGTGCGCGCACAAGTCGGACATTGTTTCTTTGACGATGCTCTAGAGTGTGCCACAAAGAACATGTCTAGCCGTTGATCCATTCATTCTAGATGGAAGATTTGATCGTCCAGCTTGTTCCTAATCTCAAAAACAAGGTTGAGGTATCCCCAGTCAACTGAAGGTGGCTGCTCCGGGCGGTGGCTATCCATGAACTCCTCGTTGGTGGCTGCCTCTGCTTCCTATGTCCTGTGCCGATGATGTGCTCGCCCTGGCTCCTTCGCTTCCTTGGTGAGCTCGGGAGGAGCCTCCTCTTCCACGAAACAGGGGGAGTAAGGCTTCTCGGTGGTGGCTGTGGAAGGGTCAAGCACATTGCTTGCAGGTTGTCGTATGCTATACGAGCCAAAGCTCATGCTTGGGTTCCAATTCTCCGGTACCATGAACAGGGTGTGCTCTGGAGGGCTTGGCAGGCCTCCTTCTGGGATGACCTACTCCACGTACGCCATTGGAGGCGTACGTGGTCTGCTCTTTCGTCTCCTCGCTGTTATCGCCATGGCTTTCTCGAAATTATCCTTTCTTTTGCGTCGTGACTGCACCGCATACTAGGTCGCTCCCCTTCGCAGTTTCCCTCGAGCTCGGGGCATGGTGGGGTCCCAATGAAATATCTGAATGCTGCTAGTGTCTGTCAAATTACTCCTGAGGAATGGCGAGGTTTCCGAGTGCGGCCACTGTACTAGTGAAACGAGAGAAAGGTTGCCGCAGCTCTGGTTCGCCTATGAGATGAAGGCCTCCCGGAGCGATTTGTTACTCAGTCTTGCTACTCGAATAATGAGCACTGATGCCAAAACGATTTCCATAGCCGAAACATTAACCATCACCATTAAAATCTGTTGGATAGTGCTCTGGTGATGGGTACCCTTCCCTTGCGCGAGGGGCCTCATCATATGAATGCTCCTGCGCGGATTCATGCGGGGTTAATGTCCAAGGTGATGTGAGTCGGTGGATGCATTAAAGCTGCATCCCGGCTCGCTTCCGCATGGCACTATCGCGCCCTGTGTCACCCCATCTGGGGCTCTTGCCCATCATCTTTATTTTCTCTTGCCATGAGAGGTTGTTTGGGCGTGTGAGATATTTTTTCCTCAAGAGAAACAAGCTTGAGACCCAATTCTTTGTACCCCGACCTCGTTGGGGACATGCATTAAGACGACAAGGAGCAGACCGCTCTGATACCACTGATTCGGATTTTATGAGCATAATGAAATGAATATAGATTATTAAAATATGCTTAACACAGAATAACAGAGATACAATAAAACTAGTTTTTTATTCAATAAGGAAATAAGTTGAAACTGTAAAATGCAGCAGAAAACAAGCTTGCTGGAATGGTGGCGGCTTATCTCTGAGAAGAGATGTGACGGTTGTGCTCATTCGCAAGAAGATGATTACAATGAGGCTCTGAAGGCCTTTTTACAATAAACAGGAATGTCAAAAACCCTAGACATCCAAAAACATAACCCTAGGAGATGAAGCGCCAAAAGTCATGTGGGCCCCGTTTGGGTAAGTTAGTCGGTCAACTTCCCAGGGTCGTAACTTTTGCATACAATCTTCGTTTTAGGTGCACGATAGCCCGTTGGAAAGGTCTATTCTAGGACTACACATTTTGTTCCAATCTAGTAAAGGGCATTTTTTATTGTGCCTATCTCAAAAAACGTTGTTTAGGGCCTTAAAACGGCCCCGCAAGTCAGGGACCTGAAAACTAGGAAAAAAAATGCCAAAATGAACTAGTTGGAATAGATGGGAAGCCACCGACATCCATATGGATCATGTGTATTTTGTTGCCCTGTCATATATCAAGCTCATATGCCATGGCCCCTACTCTCCTGTTGACCCTGTATGGACCGAAAAAGCAAGGTTGGATGTTCTCTACACCACTTCTCTTAATGGATGTCTTCCTATACAGGTGAAACCTCAAACAAACCAAGTCAGTGACCTCAAATGTGCGCTCTACCATGTGCTTTTATGCTTGTACCTTCTGTTAATTATTTTCCCTTTGCAGGTAGTCCTTCAATTCCCTAAGTATGTCCTAACTCTTCTAAATCCAGTCCTAAACCATGGGATCCATGTTGTCTCCAAATATAATCTCCACAAATGAGAGGGGGTAATAGTTGTATAAGGCTTTGAATGGTGGCATACCAATGGACATATGATGGGTGGTGTTGTAGAAATACTCCCCTAAGTGAAGCCATTTAACCCATGCTTTTGTTTCCCTGCCACATAATTCTTGAGGTAGACTTCAATCCATTTGTTGACTATCTTTGTTTGGCCATCTTTTTGAGGATGATAGTTGGTACTGGGTGTTAAGGTCATACCTACAAACCTAAAGATTTCCTGCCAAAATTGCTCATAAAACTGATGTCCCTGTCACTCATAATGGTTTTGGGAAAACCATGCAATCTGAAGACCTCTCGGAAGAATAGATCCATAACCTGTGTTGCATTGTAGTCTATGGAAATGGTGAAAAAATGAGAAAACTTAGTCAACCTATCTACTACCATGAAAATGCAATCTTTTCCTTGAGCCTTGGGAAACCCTATGATTAAATCCATAGATACAATTTCACATTTGTGCTCTGGAATGGGAAGTGGTTGTAGTAATACTGCTAGGTGAGTGTGTTCATCCTTGTTTGCCTAAAAAGTGTTGAACTCCTTGATGTGGTGCATCACATCTTATTTCAATCCCCTCCAAGCGAATCTCTCTCGTATCTACTTGTATGTCTTGATGAACCCTTGATGCCCTGCTACTGGTGTATCATGGCATGCTTGTACCACCTTGGCCTTAAAGGTTGACTTAGGGACCAATAAAATCTGGCCCTTGTAGTATATGATGTCATCCATTATTCTAAAGTTGTCATCTTGTACCTATCCATCCATCACTTCGCATGCAATTTTTTTTTTTAAGTATTCCACCAAAAGGTAGGCCTTCCAATCCACTAAGATGTCGATCATGGCATAGACTAATGGTCTTCTGGATAAGGCATTTTCCACCACATTATTCTTCCCTTTCACAAACTCATTGTCAAAGTCACAAGCTTGGATTTTTCTTACCCACTTATGTTGCCTCTCATTCAAGTCCTTTTGATCCAGGAAGTACTTGAGGCTGTTGTGATCTGTCCTCACGACAAATTTTGCCCCAACCAAATATTGCCTGAACTTAGCCAATGCATGCATGATGGCTAGCATTTCTTTGTCATAGATGATGTATAGGAGCTCAGGACCTCTGAATTTTTGGCTTTCATAAACAATAGGGTGCCTATTCTACATAAGCATTGCCCCAATGCCTTTCCCTGAGGCATCGCACTCCATTGTTAAAGGTTCTGCGAAATATGGTAGGGCCAATATTGGGCATGTACTCATCACCTTATTTATCTTTTCAAAGGTCAACTATGCTTCTAGGCTCCACTTGAATGCCCCTTTCTTGGTCAAATCGGTCAAAGGTTCGCAAAGTTGAGAGAAACCCTTGGCAAACCTCCTTTAATAGAAACAGATGCCCAAAAATCCCTTCAATTATGTGAGTGTCTTAGGTGTGGGCCAGTCAAGTATATCTTGTATCTTCTCTTGGTGTACCTGTACCCCCTTCACTCCAATGATGTGCCCTAAATAAAGGACCTCTGTCATTCCAAACTCACATTTGGATTCCATGGCATATAAGTATTTCTCTTCCATGATATCCAAAATCTACTCTACATGATGAAGGTGTTCCTCCCAAGTTTTGCTATAGATCAACAAGTCATCAATGAAGACCAAGAGGAACTTCCTTAGTTGCTTGTTGAACAAATGATTCATTCAAGATTGGAAGGTGGCTGGTGCATTAGTCAGCCCAAAAGGCATTACCAAGAACTCATAGTGTCCATAGTGACATCGGAAAGCAGTCTTGGAGATATCTTGATCCCTCATCTTTATCTGATGATATCCATAGTGCAAGTCAATCTTCGTGAAGTATACATCCCCATGGAGCTCATCCAATAGCTCATCAATCCTTGGGATGGGGTATCTATTTTTTATTGTCTTCTTATTTAAAGCCCTATATTCAATACACATGTGCATCGTCCCATCCTTCTTTTTCACCAATACCAATGAAGATGCAAACGGATTGGAACTTGGCCTAATGTGGCCCATGTCTAATAATTATTTAATGGCCTTATCAATCTCATCTTTATACTTATTCGAGTGTCTGTAGGGAGTGGTGATGACTTTTTTTGCACCCTCCTCCAACTCTATGATGTGCTCAAACCCCATATCTGGTGGTGCCCCTGGTGGTATAGGCTCAAAGACCTTGATGTGTCTGTCAATGATTCTCTAGATCTCTGGTGAGTAGTCAGTTTCTCCCTTCCTATCCACCCTAACTAATATTCTACACTTTGTCGTATAAGCAATGTCTTCCCTCCTAAATATGAACTCCATGTGCTTTGTTGTCACCAATATCGGTGTGTTTCCTGTCATGCCACTGAGAACCATCGTTTTTCCCATTTTCCTTTGTAAAAGACATTTCCATGGTCTTGTAATTTGTGGTGATTGGCCCCAATGTACTAAGACATTGTACTTCAATGATCATGTTAGTGTCTGGAAGGTCCATAAAATAGAAATCATGTGCAAAATCATGAATACCCAATGTAAGCTTCATCCCCAGAATGTATCTTTCACAAGACATGGTGCGCCCCTGTACAACCTCCACACGAAATCCATCAAACTCAAGTGTAGGTATGTGTCTCCTTTGCAGTAGGGATGAATCAATGAATTTGTGTGAATCACCCCCATTAATGAGAACTAAGACCTTATGCCCTTGTAGCACCCCTCTCATCCTGAAAGTGTTGAATTTAGGTACCCTGCTAATGGATGCTAGTGTCACCTTTTCATCTATTGCAAGGTTGTGACTTGCATCCTCTTCTGCATGTCTTGTGGCCTATGCCTCTATGTTATGTAGATGGCCTAAATATTCCTCTTAATCATCTGATATCACCTCAATGTCGTGAGCCTTTCCCTTGCCCATGCATTTGTGTGTTGGATCCCAAGGCTCTTTGCAGGTGAAGCACAATTGCTTCCTTCTCAATTCCCTCTTAGTGGGCTTGTTATCTCCACTTTAGGTATAACTAAGTATATTATGTCTCGAGACCCATAGGTCCTAGACATGGAGTACCGAGAGCCTGATCGACTTGAGAATGGCCCTAGAGAGCCCATATTTTCTTCCTTCAATGCCTCCACTTTTTCAGCAGCAGCAGGATCCATCACCTTGGCCTAATCCTGTAGAAGAAGTGGATCTTTTTCCATGAGGTAATGAGTCTGGGTATCATGGTATGTGTCACTCTGATCCTCAAAAACCTTTGAATATGTGAATTTGATTTTTTTTTGTTTCTAACGGGTGCTTGGATCTTATGCTTATCCACTTGACCATATCTAGGGGGAATGACAGGATGCCCTAGTAAGCTTGTGCCCATAGTTTTTGAGTTTCCACTGGGGGGATTCATGAGAATCCATCATCCGCTCCCACCATACTTGCCACTTTCCATCTTTCTCTCGCTCATCCATCCCATTACATTTGTCATGGAATTGGGTTGGCAAAATATTTAAGTGTTGCACCTTACCTTGTGGGAAGAAGGGGATAATGGCCCAGAGGGTAAAAGTAGTTGGCAAAAGATAGAAGCCTAAAAATGAAACCTAAAAATTCTTCACCCAGTGATCCCCGAGAAAGCATTAAAAATATTATCAGCAAGAAACAGAGGGACCCATAAAAAATAATAAAACAAGACATAGTCAGAGGATAGGGGGTCTCATCACGATCCAACCTATTAGGTCCATGGGCATCTAGAGGTATGACACTAATAGAAGTTGGTTACCATGCCAGGGTAGTGGCTCTTGGTGGCATAGCCAAGAGAAAGGGGGTCTCATCATGAGCCATCCTTCTCATTTCGATGAAAGTGCTTGTGGGTAACATTGCCACCACTGGTCACCACGCCAACGCAGTGTCCCCTGATTAGATTCTTGAAAGAAATAAAGAATAAAGATAAAAGGCATGAATGGGCTTGGAAACATTTGCATCCATGACAGGTGAAACTCAACCTCTAAAGAGGCACCCAGAGGTAAGACATGCATTTCCCTGCTATCACTGCACCCCTTGTCCAGACATCCCTTACCACATCATCCACTCACATGGCTTGGAATTGATTTCTCCTGGAAACATCCCACATCTAGTGATCATTTGCCTAATAGGATGCCCTGTCACTTCCTCCAAACTTGGCTTGCAGATTTGTATAATGTATTTGAGCACTTGACTAAGTAAAAGGGGTTTTATGCACATGTTTAATAAATTTGATGATTAGATTTGATTGACATTGCTATGATCCCTATGACTTATGACCCCATGGAGGTAATATCTGTTGATGTGCAGGATCATACCCAATGGATAGGTACCATTATGGACAGGTACACATGGGGAGATGATTAGTTTGGACCTCCATGGGGTTGAGAGCCCATCATATGGATGTTGAGACCCCAACAGGGGGAAGAGATAGGTTAGAGGCTTTTCACCGAAGAAGAGGAGGACGTTCCACCAGAGGCATCTTAGCAGGACTATACCTAGGGGGGTTGTGACCTTTCCACCAGGACGTTGGCCTTGGAAGGCCCATGACATCACCCAGAACACCCATGACGTCATCTAGTTGTTGTGGAGGTTTTTGGAGGAAGTTGTGGCAGTTGTGGAATGTGTGGCAACTTCTGGAGGCTCAAGGGGGGCCTAACATTTTTCTCCAGGAAGCCAACGTTTCCCTAGAAATGGATAATGTCACCCTAAAAGGGCATGACATCCTCATTTTTGCTTGATTTAGGGTTTGATTATGACATTTAATGTAAAACAGTATTATTATGTATTTCTGGCCATGTTGGCCTTTTGTGACCTAAAAATTAATTAAGGTCATTGCTACTGTATAAGTAACAGAGATAAAACTCTCTTTTATTCATCATATTTCACTCACACTTGTGCGAGGTCTGAAATTTGTGCCCTCCTTTAGGGTTTTTGGCTGAAATTACTAGTGCGCACTTGTTGAAGGAGGCTTTTCTTGGCTATTGTTTGGCATTTTCTTGGTGGAAGGTTTACAACTAGGGTTTGGCTTAATGAATGCTTGGTGAATGTAAGTGAATTTCTGTAATCCTTCATTTACTTGAATGGTTATGGTATTTTTACTTTCATTTGGTTAATGAAATTTGTTGGAATAAACCCTAGGAAATAAGCACATGTTGGTGTCCTTATTTTAAGTCCCTACCAGGTTATGCCAAGGAACCATTTTATTTGTTGAAGATATTTCTAGGGCCTTGCCATTGCAACACCCTACCATTTACTCTTCCTGCTAGCCGATTTTATTTTTTCATTGAGCTAAACAAGGAGGAAAACGCACTAAGGCCTAGGCTTACTACATCTTAGTGAGCCATTTTCCCCTTGGGTTGATGGTTGAAGCCTTGCCTTAACAACACTTCATCCATCATATCCCTCTTGTATTTGGCCCTGCTATCATCATATTGTCCCTTCAACTTTTGCAGCTAGTTTGACTTCATTTTCCCTATAAATGCATTGATCTTAGACCTTTTATGCTTTGGTGCCTTGATCACAAATATCCAATACTTTGAACAATTATTAACACCTTATAACCCTAGCTTAGACTAACCTACTGACCTTATTGTTGTTGTCATTTACTTATGTTATAATCATATCCATGCAACATTTTATACACCTTTAAATCAATTGAAAGATTGGCTAAAGCGTAGTAGTCATTGCTTCTAATGAATGTTGGTATTGTAACATTGATGATAAATCATTATTTCTCATTGTGAAGCTTCTTTATCATTTATTGTGAAGTGATGTATTGTGATTATTTCTATTGTACATCATTGATTTGCTTCATCAATAATATCAGTGAATTTCTTTATATCAAAAAGTCCTTGATTATATGAAGTACTAAGAAACAAGTGATCTTGCATATATATTGTTTTCTTGTTGCTTTGTTCCGGGCAGGTACATTTCTGGTTGTTATTATCTTTATTTGTTGTTTAGCCAGACTTTCTGATCGGTGGTGGCTTGTGAGGGGGGAAATTTTACTTAGCCTTAAACCTTTTCCTTCTCAAAACCCCAGGTCACCGAGGACGTCTCACATGGGCCTACCATCCTAAATAGAAAGAGATACCATATTGAGGTGACAGTGATAGGGTAGTCTCCTATTGCGTCAATTTGTCTTCTTTACCTCTCCTTTATCTTTCAAAGTACATTATGTGTGATAATATTTTGGCACCATTGTCGAGGAACACTGAGTCAATTATCCTCAAAATGACACTTTTCGGTAAGCCTTTCCTCAAGAGTCCTTATCTCACAAAGCTTACTTGGCGACTCCACTAAGGGTGATTCCCTTATCTCTTTGGTAATTTCAAGAAAATTGTCTGGTGACTCCACAATCCACAAGGAGGTACAATAACCCTCCTCAATCCTTTATAAGAAAGCCTCCCTGAAACTCTCATGTAGTAAAATCACTCTTCGGAAGAAGTCTTACTTTAAACACAATGTCCAGCTCGGGAAATCAGACCAACAATCCAAACCAAGCCAATAACCAAAGATGATGGTCATCCAGTCTTTTCAAACCACTAGACATGTCAGCGATACCAGGATACCCTAGGAAAATGCCACCCAAGTATGAAAAGTGGATGCCTAAGTTCACCTATACTGATGCAATCAGTGTCGAAGAGCATATGAGAAATTTTGGGGTGTTTTTTCAGCTTCACCCCGTTAGTGATGATGTTTAATATTTAGTCATGAAATTGTTCTCTTATACCCTCCTTGATGCTTCAAGATGTTGGTACCATAGTCTTCCTGATGATAGTATTAAAACCATGGATAAATTGGAAGAATCCTTTCTCAAGAGATGGAGTATCAAAGAAGACCCCAACATGTTCTTGACTAGGCTAAATACCCTATGGAAACAAGATAATGAGACCATTGGAGAATTCCAAACTAGGTTTGAGACCCTATTGCAGAAGATCCTTGTGAGCCATCATCCGACCAATAATTTCCTTGTTTACATCTACACCAAATCTTTTACTGGTCAACTAGGGTATCTCCTTAGGGATAAAACCCCCCAAACAATCCAAGAGGCTCAAGAATTAGCTAAAAATATTGAAGACAACCTCCACTCATCCAAAATTGAGCCTTTCTCAAACACAAGGGTCAAAATGGACACTAAACCCAAGATAGTCCACAACGTTGAGCCTTCCTCAGATATTTGTGCCATCTTGGAAAAGTTTCAAATGACCATGGATGGCATGATGAAAAAAAAGAACTAATGATGAATAGGATTGTAAACCTAGAAAGAGCCCAAATCCAAGCACCAAGGGTCCCATACAAAGGGAAATTCCAAAAGAGGAACCAATTTTATAGACCAAATAATGATCAAAAAGTCCCTAATACTTTAGCTCCTACAAACGTCATGGATGAAAATACTTTGTGTTTGCAGTGTAGTGAAGCACACTGGGAACATGAATGTCCCTACAACAATGGAGGCCATGACCAAGTAAAAAATGTGGGCCATGTTATAGAAGGCCACCAGATTTTCCTAAATATCACTCCTGAGGAACATCGAGAGGGCATAAAAGAAGCAGCCATGAAGGCTAGAATGGAAGTAATAAACAACTTAGACCAGGAATCAAAAGATAAGTTGAAGAAACAATAATTTCAGGTATATAGACGAAAGAAGCTAAACCAACCTATCTTTACCATTCCTGCAACAACTCAAACAAAACCTCCACCCTTGGACATTCTCCTTCCTAACACATCCAAAACTGAAAGGGTGGATTTAAACTTTGACTTTGAAGGGGCACTATCCAAGATGCACGTAATTATTCCCCTAAGAGAAGTCATCAAGGTGCCATCTGTTAAATAAATATTTCATAATTTCTTCAAGGGATCAGATGGACCAATGGACCCTCATATCATGTTACAAGTTGATCACTTTAGGGTCCAGTATGACGAACACCCACCCTTTTTCATGACCTTGCTGATGAATAAGAAAAGCCTTAACAATTGCATGCTAGATTTTGGGGTTGGGGCCAACATGATGTCTCTCAAGGTCATGCAACGATTGGCCCTAAAAGTCTCATGACCTTACAGGAATGTGTGTGGCTTTGAATCTAGAGCCATACCCACACATGGGGTAATTGAAAATGTTGAAGTATGCCTTAAATAATACCCTAAGAGAGTAATCCACATTGACATAGTGGTAGTATACGTCCCAGATGTGTGGGGGATGTTGTTATCTAGGAAATTTTCCTCAATGCTGGGTGGTACCTTTGAGATGGACCTCACTTATGTCAGTATACCTTTGAACAATGGAACAATAGGTTGTCTCCAGAATGTGCCAATGACCAGAACCCATGTGCAAGAAATTAGCGATTCCATCAAAGATGACAAAGCACATGAGAAAATCATGGAAAGTCTTCTTGAATTCTCTCTTGATGATATGCCCTTTGCAATAGAGGGAGACTTTGATTAGATACAATGGCCCAAGAGAGAAGAATACCAACAAACCCTAGAAAATTATAAAGACAAAGAAGTTGGGGCTGTGAAATTACTAAAGAAGGGAGAAAGTGATATACTGATACGGCCTTCCTAGCAGGAAGTCTTCACAGCAGAATCCCACCCACCTCTTGTTACACATCAAAATTACTCACTTCAATGATGACCTATTGTCGTCATTACAAGTTTCGCAAGTGTCACACTTTGGCCACAAATGTCACAAGTGTCACAAATATCATAATGTCACCTTGCCTATGTCGTATCTCGAATGACATCACAGGAACACTTGATACATCCTCAAAGACTAGTTAAAAGAAGGATATGTCATTTGAAGAAGAGTACAAATATTTTTCCTTGAGAAAGACCACTTGAAAATCATTTTTGAAGGGCAACGCTCCCCTACCCACTAGCAGGGACTGCTAGCGCTCCTTGCCTTCCTTTGGGGGAGCATTGCAACGCTCTGTGCACCATTCTAGGGGAGCATTGTGTTGTTGAGGAAATCAGGGGAAGATCCCCCTTATCTCTAAAGTTAGTTTCATTCGAATATGAGGTCAAGGTTGGATCTTAGGGAGGATCCACAAATAATGGAGAAATATCCTCAACCTATCCCAAGAATCTCTAAGGTGGTTGGACCTCTCAAAGATTATATAAAGAGGCCTCCTCATCGTGAAAGGGAGAGACATTGAAGGCATAAAAATTATGATCTCATAAGGGATAATAATCAGTGAAAGTATAGTCATTCTGATCGTGGAACTTTTGAGCAAGGGTTTGGACAAAGATAGCTTGGTGAGGTTGTTGCATCTACATCTACAATTGTAAGAACTTTGCTTTGTTTTCATTAATACATATATATGTGTGTGCTTGGCATGTTTCCTTCAAGTTTGTGTATGTTTCATGAACTTGTTTCTTTTGATAGATCTATTTTGAATCTAATCATGGTAGAATAGGAAGTATGTTTTTTCGTTGATGCTCATTGGATAGCAGGACCTTCTAAAGAGCTTGGAGATCAAGATCAGCCTGGATCAAGCAAAGACAAACGTCATTAAAGGTACGTATACCTTTATTCTTCTTACTTGAATTTTTTAGCTTCGTTATAAGGAATGTCAGTATCCAACATTAGCACCTTTTTGTCTTGGTTATAGGGGTCTAGGATCCAAGAGGAAGTTCACCTATCCGCAGGGCGGTTTTCCTATAACAGAAATTGGCGACTCCACTGGGGAGCGAAGATTTCAGTTTTGGTTTCCTTCCTTGGTATTGGTTTTGGCCTTTTCTCACCTTTAGACCTTATTAACTGTATTTTTTTGGTTCTTAGATGTGTTTTTGGCTTTTGGATTCATCCCATACACACTGAATTTCATAATTTTCGTGAGCTTTTTTTTTTTTTTTTTCTGGGCAAGTTTCTCTTTTTCTCAGAGGCTAGTGTTCCCCTACCCTTACATCCAGATCAATAGAGTTCCCCTGCTCTTACATCCAGAGCACTAGAGATCCCTTGCAAGCTCCCACAGAGCGTTGCAATGCTCTGGTGCTCTTGCCACTAGAGCGCTAGTATTTTTCTGCTAAAAAATCCTTTGGGAATCCATCTCTGAGTGTAGTTTTTGTTGATTCATCTACTTCAGATTGTTACTCTCTCAGTGTGTCTTTGGTTTAGCCTCCAACCATTTGATTTCTAAGAATTTATGATGTTTTTATTTTTATTTTTGGCATCTCTCTTCCTTTCTTTGAGTCACTCTTCTTCTTTGAGATTTGTAGTCGATCTACTACTTTCTCATTTATCTGATTGTGTGAAAGTTGTTGTAAGGAAATTCATAAATCTATGCATTGTTCCATTTGATCTTTGAGGTCATTTTTCCCGAACAATTCCTCTCTATCTTTTCTTGGATTCTTCTCTGCACTCCTTGAATGTGTTTCAGTTTTTGAATCCTTAATTGAGTTCTTGTTAGAACAAGTTTCTACTTGTTTTCTTTCAGTTCCCATTACATTGAGTGCATGCTTTGTTTAAAACCTTTGTCGCTTTGTGTATTTTGCATCTGCTTATGACTCTTTCTTCTGATTGAAAGTAGTGGAGAATCAAAGGATTTGTATTTACTTTCTTTATACAATATAATCAAACAAAGACGATAGATGCATTCTTGCTTTTGGGTAGTGAAACTAGCTTGCATTTGAAGTAGTGAAATTGCATGGTTTTGGGCATTTTTTGGTCTTGAATTCTTAAAAAATTACGAGTTTAATTAAATTTGTCAATTTTTGGCATTTTTTGGGCCAAGAATCGCGTATTGTTGTACAGTCTCTTTGACTCATTATTTGAAGATCTTGACATTTATGAGTTTAATTAAATTTTGGGACATTGTGCATCTGGGAATGATAAACTTTTTCTCCTTCTCGTAATATAGCTTTCATCGAAGTGAAATATTTTCATTCTCATTTCTTTGCATTGTTTAGAGTTGGTCAAAACATCATTTAGTCCATGCCATTTTCTTCTTGAGTAAACAACAGCCTTAACAATCAAGCGTATCAGACACTTTTATATTTTTTGGTAGCAAACCTACATTAGCTTCGGGTGTAGGGCTTTGGAATAGGTGTGAACGATAACTTTCCAAAGCTGCAAACAAACATGGTATCTTGTGATAGGGAGTGTTAAATTCCACTTACTACATTTTATCCTGGGAAGCCCTTCTCACATAAGGGTCAAACCTGAGGTTGCACTGAGACTGGCAGAGTTATTCACCCTGCTTTGTTGGTCTTGGTGTAGAGATTGCACGTATTATGGGGGTTGCTTGAAGGTATACCCACAATGATGAATGAAAACCTTTTGAGTTGATTTCGGGCTAGATACCCTGCCTTTGCGCATGGATCGAACTATTGATTGTTTCCCCAGGCATCACTGTAGTAATTGGTGACCTTAGTAGCCATAATTTTTAGGGTCTTTACATGAGGTGACTATGGAGGGGCAAGTCTTCACAGTACCTGGAATCAACGTTGGCCAAAATCACTCGAGCTCCTTGGAGGGTATACCCATGATTATGTGTGAGAGCTTGCACTAGGGTGTAAGTTCGTTAAGCAGGTTGTCAACGTAACTTTTCCACCCGCTCTATCTCATCCCCTTCATACATTGTTCCCACAACATTGGATTTCATCACCAACTAGTGTGTTCATTGTAAGAAGGTTTTGTTTGCTTGTTTTCTACCTAGATTTTTAGCGTGTGGTATTTGTTTTCCCTAGCAGACTCTAGGTTGGATCTATTTTTAATGGTGTCAGTTCCCGAAATGACCAATGAAGGAACCCTTTGCCAGGGGAACCTTTTGTTTTCCCCTCTTACGAAAACATTGGTCCTCCTCACATCGCTACTTTGAGCCTTCCAGGTCTCACAATTGGATTACCAGTATGGTTGTTTTCCACTCATGTAATCCCAAATGCAGCTAGTGCTTCAGTTGTAAGAACTTCCCCCCAAGAACATCAACCTCATGTTGATCCTTCACTTTCTTCACCAGTAAGATCTCCTTCACCTTATTCACTTGCAAGGCCTTCTTCCATTTCATCTTCTTCATTGAGTGAAAGCACTGAAGCTAGTAACCCGGTGGATAAGAAGAAGAAGAAAAGGAAGAATAAGAAGAAGAAAAATAAGCAAGGGTCCAAACTTCCAACCACTGTCGGACATGTTGGAAAACAACCAGTTACTGATAATCATATTGGGAGTGTTGATGATGCCCAGATCACCCAAACAACCCGTGAGCCCAAATACTCTTGCAAGCTTTGTAAGGGTAGCCATCTTCTTGAGGATTTCCCTGGTCTATCCAAGTTTATAGAAGCATGGTCTACACACCCTCGCCAACCCATGTCATCAACCTCTGAACAACATGTTGATGACCTCCCATCAACTAGTCAGGGTACCAATGGGAAGAAGAAAATTAGAGTCAAGTTCATGTGTCAGTTATGTGGAGGAGTCATCAAACTCACATTTGCCCCTATATGGACAAAGCCTCGAAATTACTGGAAGACATGATTGTTTCCCAATCTCAACTTCCAGCTACTTATCACAATCTTACTCTCGATCCACTTGTAGTTGATGGAATGATCAATCTGGTCCCTCCATCGGTCAATTTGGTTGATCATGTAATCAATCTGGTCACATCCATAGTTGGGCCAGTGACAAAGTGATCGATTTGATCCCATCCTCGGTCGATCCCACTCTCCTGTTAGAGAGTGCAACCCAAGCGGTTGATCCATTTCCAGTTGTCGACCCCATTCTCCCCTTTGAGAATGAAACCCAAGTGGTCGATTTGATGTCATTATCAGTCGATCCTACTCTCCCGTTAGAGAGTAAATCTGATTCTTCCCACGTTTTTCTCGTTGATATAGAATCTACCGTGTTGGGGGGCATTCCTCCCTCTCCCGCGAAACCCCCTCCAAGTAATGAGGCCATCAGTTTTGATTGGGGTGTGCTAACTGGACCTCGTCTTCCCTCTCACATTCATTTCAAGATTACAGTATAGGTTTGTGGTCTAGACATTCCTCATGCATTGATAGATGAAGGTTCGTCCGTTAGTATTTTGTCATCTATTGCTTGGAAAGCTTTGGGTTATCCTCAGCTTCTGTCGGTTACTCAGACTCTTTTCTCTTTTAATAGAATAACCAGTCACCCTTTAGGATTCCTTCCTCAGTTTCCCGTAACTTTGGGAGGGAAAGTTGTCTTCATTGATGTTATGGTAGTCTAGGATCCCTTGAATTTTGATTTACTCCATGGGCGATATTATGTCTATGCCATGAAAGCTATTGTGTCCACTCTTTTTCATGTGATATATTTGCCTCACAATGGAATAATTGTGGCTATTGATCAACTTTCATGCGTTGGTCCTGACTTGATTACCAACCCAATGACCTCCCTAAACGGTTCTTATATGTAGACGGTATCGCCCCTGCCACAAGTCAATTATGTGGTGTTATCTCCCATGCATTATGTTTCCGATGAAGATGACTTAGATCCAACAGTTGACATGGTGATATCTTTAGTAGGGTATTTAGAGAATGATCTCCTTACCCCTGACGTGACCCTCGACATGTGTTCCTTCCAGAGCATTGTTATTCTATATGGTGAAGATCTCTTGGAATCCATGACCGAGTTTTGTCCCTTGACATGGTTTCCTTCCAGAGCATTATCCTCTTGGAAGCCATGATCAAGAAGAGGTCATGAGCATAGTTTCTCTTCTCTGTGGAAAGCTCGTTAAAAAATGAAATAGAGGCTACAAGCATAGTTTCTCTTATTTGTGGCAAACTCATTAAAAAATGAAATAGAGGCTATGAGCATAGTTTTCCTCTATGTAGCAAGCTCGTTAAAAAATGAAACAAAAATATAGGGATTGAACCTGGATCCTTGAGCATAGTTCTTTTCCCGTGTCAAGCTCGTTAAAAAATGAAATAGTCACCTCTCCCACCAGGTCGAGTCTTTCTCTAGATATCATAGATGTCGAGTCGAGTCTTTTGATAGGTCTCATTTTTTAATCTTCATTTCATCCACTTGTATCATTTTTCTCCATCTAGTACAAAGATTGGTGACAACCTCAAAGTTGGTGACTGAAATGAATCTTGGGGGGGCATGTCTCCAGCCTTTGATTATCATTCTGGAGTTAAGCCACTAGATTTTAATGCTGGGGGCATAATACCAACCATCCATGGGCATCGCAACCTTTGGATATTACGATGGGAATTTACAAGCATAGTTTAATTTTGTTTCAAGCTTGTGTAAAAATGAAACCAATACCGAGCATGGTCTTAGTTCCTTCTCACGCTCGAAAAAACATGAGAACACAACCGATTAAACTTTTATCTATTTTTCGAACTCACATGGATACACAAAAAATGAACCCCCTGGAGTCATCTTTAAGCTCTTTTCAGACTCTCTAAACATGAAAAGATTATCGAGTGATCTTGCTTCCTTTGCCACTCGTTAAAAGGTTTGAAAGGGCATCTTTCAAGTGATAATTTATCTATTTTTCGCCCTTGCGAGACTAACATTAAGAAAAAGGACAACCCTAGAGTCATCTTTAAGTTCTTTTCAGACTCTCTAAACATGAAAAATCACTGAGTTTACCTTCTCTGGACTCATTAAAAAATCATACATTGAAGGGCCCATATGGGACCGAACCCTTACTTCTTCCAGTTTGTTAAACAAAGGAAGAGGGGCTTACCGAAGGTGAGTTATATTGAGCATATGTTACCCTCATTGAGCTCATTAAATTAAAAAGAGGTACTCGTCTATCTGGATGGGGGAAAATTTTGAAGGAAGCAAGCCAAGCAGTTTTTGAAAACATCACAGGTCACTCTTACGGTCGCCCTTGAACACGACACTTTGTCTTTGCATACAATTTAATCTGTTGAACCTCTGCACTAAACCAATCCTCTCAGTTTCTTTACTCCTTTGGGTCACCCGACGAAAGTCAAGGTATCCACTGCATCATCATGTTTTGGTCCATGTCATGTTTTTGTTGTTGTGCCTTAGTTTTCAAGGGAAGTATCATGTTTCAATGCCTGTTTCAGTCCGTTCTCATCTGATTCATCACCTTATATCTCTATGTCAGTTTTGTGTCATTGATGGGGGAATACATCAAGGAACTCCTTCAACGAGTATGTTCCTATCGACTTCAACACATTATCTGGGAACTAGACCTAGAAACCAGTTAGTACCTTGGGACCTTCATGCCTCAATGGTAGGCCTCCTTGCTTTCGAAATTAGGTTTACATCATTGACCTATGATCGGATGATTCCATGAATGTTCGACTTCATCTCATTTATTCACATTCACTGGAATGTACTAGGGTACCTTGGGAATCATTACCATCAACGGTGATTTCTCTCGCACTTGTTAACGTTTTACCTCATTGACCGGTAATCAAGTGGTTTCTACCATGTTCGACATCAGGACATTTATTCACATGGTTAGATTCGTATTGCATCGGGATCAGAAAGAAGAACCTGGGTTGAGTGATCACTCTAATATATACTTTTCCCAAGTTGCGATAGAGTTTCTTTTGAGAATATTGATACATATATTGTCACATAGATCCACTTTGTATTGGTTTGAGGCTATGTCTTGTCGTCTCATAGCTCCACTATGTATTTTTTGTGGCTACGATCAGTTCATGTCATGGAAGTATAGATCCACATTGTATCTTTGGTGGCTATACCCTTTTATTAATATAATTATGGATCTGCAGTGTATCTTATGGTGGCCATACCTTGAAAGTCTTTATCACTCAAGCATAGGTATGTTTGCCTTGGGTTTGAAACATATCATAACATTTGTCTGATGGTTGTATGCATCTTCTACCAGGTTCTCTGAGTCCATGCCCTTGCTTGAAACAATCTACAAAGTACTTCAGTCATCATTTTTTGTCTTCTAACTTCGCACTTTGGGGGGGAATATTTTAGACATCAAAATTAGTCACTTCAATGATGACCTACTGTTGTCATTGCAAGTGTCGCAAGTGTCTCACTTTGGCCACAAATGTTGCAAGTGTCACAAATATCATACTATCATATTGTCTATGTCGTATCTCGAATGACATCATAGGAACACTTGAGACATCCTCAGAGACTGGTTAAAAGAAGGATATGTCATTTGATGAAGAGTACAAAGCTTTTTCCTTGAGAAAGACCACTTGAAAATCATTTTTGAAGGGCAGTGCTCCCCTACCCACTAGCAGGGAGCACTAGCACTCCTTGCCTTCCTTTGGGGGAGCGTTGCAATGCTCTATGCACCATTCTGGGGGAGCATTGTGCTGTTGAGGAAATTAGGGGAAGATCCCCCTTATCTCTGAAGTCAGTTTGATTCAAACTTGGGGTCAAGGCTGAATCTTAGGGAGGATCCACAAGTAATGGAGAAATATCCTCAACCTATCCCAAGAATCTCTAAGGTGGTTGGGCCTCTCAAAGCCTATATAAGAAGGCCTCCTCATGGTGAAAGGGAGAGACATTGAAGGCATCAAACTTATGATCCCATAAGGGAGAATAATCAGTGAAAGTATAGTCATTCTAATCGTGGAAATTTTGAGCAAGGGTTTGGACAAAGAGATCTTGGTGAGGCTACTGCATCTGCATCTATAGTTGTAAGCACTTTTCTTGTTTTTCATTAATATATATATGTGTGCTTGGCCTGTTTCCTTCAAGTTTGTGAATGTTTCATAAACTTGTTTCTTTTGATAGAACTATTTTGAAGCTAATCATGGTAGAATAGGAAGTATGTTTTGTCAGTGTTGCTCATTGGATTGCAAGACCTTCTAAAGAGATTGGAGATCAATATCAGCCTGGATTGAGAAAGGACAAATGTCGTTAAAGGTACTTATTCTCATTTATTCTTCTTCCTTGACTAATTTAGCTTCGTTAGAAGGAATGCCAGTGTCCAACATTAGCACATTTCTGTCTTGGTTATAGGGGTCTAGGATCCAAGAGGAAGTTCACCTGTCCATAGGGGGATTTTCCTATAACACCTCCCTCTCCACAATACACCAGGGTTGTTCAGGAAACAACCAAATTCAAAATCAGAGAGTACATGGAGGGGGACGTAGTATGGATGTGGGATACCAAGAAAGGGGAGCCTACTAATGTCAAAAGAAGTACTCAATGTTGGCTTGGACCTTTCAAAGTTGGAAGAAAGTCATTTGATGACTCTTATTACCTATCTACATTGGAAGGAAGAAGGCGTCCATTACCAGTCAGCAGGAACCTCCTCAAGTCCCACCAAGGTGCGGGGACATGACTTCACAGGTAAGTGCAGGTAAGTGGGTAGGCATTTGCATTCATTGTATATACCATTTGCATTTCATGCTAGAGTAGTTTTCTTTCACATTTGTACATATTCTTGTTTTTATATATATGAGCTGGGAGTGATATCACCACCCCAAATGATTAATAATAGCTTCATGATTGAGATCAAGCAGGCTATAGGTTGTGCCAGANTTGCATTTCATGCTAGAGTAGTTTTCTTTCACATTTGTACATATTCTTGTTTTTATATATATGAGCTGGGAGTGATATCACCACCCCAAATGATTAATAATAGCTTCATGATTGAGATCAAGCAGGCTATAGGTTGTGCCAGATATGTTGAGGTTCTCATGTGCTCTATGATGAGCACATGTCCCCGAGTTGGAGCCAGATGTTATCCCCCATTTTAGGGATAACTATGGAGATTATGTCTTGAGGCCCACTGGTCCTCAACATGGAGTATTGAGAGCCAGATTGACTTGAGCATGGCCCTGGAGGGCCCATCTTTTCTTCCTTCAGCACCTATACTTTTTCAGTAGCAGCAACATCCATCACCTCGGTTTGGTCCTGTAGCAGAAGTGGATCTTGCTCCATGAGGTAATGAGTTCAGGTATCATGGTATGTGTCACTTTGATCCTCAAAAACCTTTGAATATGTGCATTTGGTTCTTTTTGTTTATAACAGGTGCTTGGATCTTATGCTTATCCACTTGACCATATCTGGGGGGGAATGATAGGATTCCCTAGTAATATTTTGCCCATAGGTTTTGATTTTCCACAGGGGGGATTCATGAGAAGCCATCATCTGCTCCCACCATACTTACCACTTTCCATCTTTCTCCTGCTCATCCATCCCATTACATTGGTCAGGGCATAGGGTTGGCCAAATATTTAAGGGTTTCACCTTACCTTGTAGGAAGAAGGGGATAAAGGCCCAGAGGGTAAAAGCAACTGGAAAAAGATAGAAGCCTAAAAATGAAACCTCAAGATGCTTTGCCCAGGGATCCCCAAGAAATCAGTAAAAAGCTTCTTAGCAAGAAACAAAGGGACCCATAAAAAATAATAAAACAAGACCTAGTCAGAGGATAGGGGGTCTCAACACGAGTCAGCCTATTAGGTCCATGGGCATATAGTGGTATGACACTACTAGAAGCTAGTTACCACGCTAGGGTAGTGGATATTGGTGGCATAGCCAAGAGAAAGGGGGTCTCATCATGAGACAAGATTCTCATTTATGTGAAAGTGCTTGTGGGTAACATTTCCACCACTGATCACCACTCCAGGGTAGTGTCCCCTGATTAGCTTCTTGAAAGAAAAAAGCAATAAAGAATAAATATAAAAGGCATGAATGGGCTTGCAAACATTTTCATTCATGACAGGTGCAACTCACCCTCTACAGAGGCACCCACAGGTAAGCCATGTATTTCCCTACTATCATTGCACCCCTTGTCCAGACATCCCTTACCACCTCATCCACTCACATAGATTGGATTTGATTTCTCCTGGAAACATCCCACATCCAGTAAGCATTTTCCCAATAGGACGTCTCCCCTGGGCCTACCACCCTAAATAGAAAGAGATACCCTATTGAGGTGACAGTGATAGGGTAGTCTCATGTTGCATCAGTTTGTCTTCTTTACCTCTCCTTTATCCTTCAAAGTACAATCTGTACGATAACAGGGCTCATCCATCCTACCCCTTACTCGGTCAAACCCCCTTTGGTCTCTCCCTCCTTGGTTCATAGGAGGTCTTTAGTCTGTACCCCCTTGGTTTAGAGGAGGTATAGGGGTAAACCTCGTCTTTGTTGCTGATCCTAAGTCCCTAGTCTTCAATATCGCATCATGAAAGTTGGCAGGCTTAAAATCCTTGACCCAACGCCTCAAGGGCTCCATCAACCCTTCTTTGAAGAGCATCATAAGTCTCGATCGATACACATCATGTACCATAATTGTTATCCTCATAAACTATTCTATGTAAACCTTTGGTGATCTTGTCTATCTAAGTTGGGTGAGTTCCCTAAAAGGTAGCTCTAAATCCCCCTAGTCAAACCTGTCAATGAGACTTTGTGTAAACTTTGTATAAGATGTGATCTGATTGTGACCTAGTGTGGTCAACCCATGGTACCACCAATCATGAGCCTTTACCTCCAAGTACATGGTGGAAAAATTGATGGAATCCATCTCCCTCATGGGGTTAGGTTGTAGGTAGGTATCAAGTTTTTATACCCATGCTTACGCAATCACCTTGAAAGATCCATCAAAATAGGGAATTTCCATATTTCCTACCCTGTGCTCCAATTCATAGTTAGGTCTTTGATATTGTTTAGTCTTACCCTTAAACTTGATTCCACAATACTGATCCAGCGTGACTTGCCTCTGGAACCCTGCACTCAAGGTGTGATACTCCATGGCATACTGCTCAAAGTTGTCCTCAATTTCATCCTCATAGTTGTGTTGTGGTTGGTTATCCAGGAATGCTAGTAGGTAGGATCTAGGGGTGGTCCTACTTTGTGTTGTCCCCTAAGGATATCCACCTCCATAAATATGTCCCTCAGTGTGATAATGAGTGTTATGCTCCTGTTGAAGTCTAGTTCCCCCATGAGACCCACGAGCTTCCCTGTTTACATAAATTTTTGGTCCCTTTCCTGCATGGGTCATCTATAATAGGAGTTGTGAAAGAATATACTAGCTAGCATTCACTTTTTCCAAAGTCTCCCTCATTTCAAACTTCCCCCCGCACATTTCTTCATCGTTCTCCTGTAGATGGTGCACAAGTGCACTTTTTTTCTGATTTATGGAGTGTAGTAACTCCTTGGCAAAACCTGCTAGAATATGTGTCTCACTTTGCTCACCTGAACCCTCCATCTCTACCTATTTTTCACCTATCTTCTTCCTGGGTCTTCCCATGTAAATACCATTGAACATTTTCATGCGTTAATTCCCATTAGTTGGGAAGATCGACACTCTGATACCACTATAATGTTCCTGAGCCAATTTTTTTGCTTGGAACACTAACTACTCACTGTTGGTTTGTGTTTGCTTACGTGTTTACAGGTTTACTCATGGATTTGTGCATTAGGGTTTATATGATGGTAATTAAGAAATGGAACAACAGATCTAAATCATATATCATAAACAAGACAAGATACAATAAGGAACACCAATATAGAGCCAATAATTTGAAATCTGGCCTTTATTTAGATAGTATATAGATCCTTGTAACAATAGACCTGTAGATCTAGAAGAAAACCCCAATAATATCATAGATGGGATGTCGGGTGCTATAATGATAGTCAATACAATGATAATATCCTTCCAGAGGTTCTTTGAGAGAAGATCCAAGCCTCCAAAGGCCAATAGCTAAAAGAGAAGACTGATGAGATGAGACCCTGATCCAATATGGTGCCAAACCCCTCCAATTGGCTGAGTTGTGCATTTCCCTGGATGCTGCAGAACCCCTAAGTTTTGACCCTCTTCTTTGTCAGTGTTTAATGGAAACCTGCACAAGAGATCTAGCTAAAGCAAGTGCAAACAAATCTTATCAAGAAAGGAAGAGAGATTCAATATGGAAGAATGAGAAAATGTATTCACACTACTCCAATGAGTTGATGATTGATACATAGATCATGATCAATATGATACAATGAATGAGTGGAATACACTCATATATAGGGAAAAACATTCCATAATTAAGAAAAGCAATCAAGTAGTTATCTTTCCTTAGGAATGCATGCATGCATAATAGTGATGGTAAAAATAGAAAGTCTAAAATAGAACCAGTCAGTTAACTCCCACTGAACTAGTGTGTCAAAAATAGAAATTTCTCCAACACCCCCCCTAAACATCACTATGGAGTAAAAAATGAGTCTCGACTACCAAGCCATTTTAGGTACTCATGTACAATGCAACTAATGAACATTGAATAAAAGCTAGGAAAGAGGGAAAACCACGTGGGAATAAAATCCCCCCTCAAAAGATAATATATCAAAAGAAGAAAATAACAGTTGCTAGACAATTGTGTTCTTCACTACAAGACGATCCCGCAAAGTTTGAAACTTTTGCTCATTGAAAGTCTTCGTGAAGATGTAGAAATCTTTATGGATCTGATGAAGTCCTTTGGCAATCTATCGGGCCTTGTACCTCTTGATCTCGTGGACCCATCTGCACCTAAAAATATTCCTTTCTGGTGGACGTGGAACCAGATTCCAAGTATGGTTTTGTAGGAGTGATTCATACTCTTTCTGCATGGCTTCTTTCCATAATGGATTTCCCACAACCCTATTGTAGTTATGTGGATCAGTAGATTAAACCATATAGAAATGCATGGGCATCGCAGGTTCTAAAGCTAAAAGTACATGAGAAGGCTCATCATGCTGAGATCAAGTCATCCTCGAATCCAATGGATTCCCTACAAGGTTTCCTCCTGCCTGAAGTCTGGTCTGTGCCTTCTTGGGAATATGTTGAAGCTTCGGCGCTGGCTTCTTATCTGGTTGTACTACATGCTTATTTCCATGTATAGAATCTGAGTGTATGGAATCATCTCTGATGTCTGAAACTGATGGAAGAACAAGAGTATATGCATGTTGCACTGGAGGTGCATGAAAATTACTCTCCTTATGTGTAAGCAGAATAGAGGAGTCATCGTCAGACAACTTAGTGAATTTATACAACCTTGACTTGTGATCCACATCACCAATTGCAATGATGGAATTTTCATGCGTGTCAATTATTGAAACTAAATCTTATGTAAATTCAACCTTTTTACCTTTCTGAGCGATTTGATAAACTGAGAGAGGATTCATAGAAAGCTTTGGAACATGTAAAACATTCTCAAAACTGCCATTGTGGAGTTCCACTATCCCTTCTCTTGCTACTTCTACTGGAGTATCATCCCCCATGAGAATAGGGGATCTTGAGCATGGACTCAAGGAAGAGAAAACTTCCTCTTTCACTTCCATATGATGGGATGCACCAGAATCTATAATCCATGAATCAGATGAGGAATTAATTGCAACAAGAACATGATGATTACCTTTCTTAGGAGCAGGATCTTCTTCCTTCTGCTTCTTGACTCCCTTTGGAATGAAGTTTCGAAGGTTTCTCTGTTGAAGTGTTTGTGCCATAAGATTGATATGTTTCTTCATGCATGTGGATTCTTCATGATTCATTTTATCGTAGTAAGTGCACTGCTTTCCCTTCTTCTTCTTCTTGGAATCTGAAGAGTCTTTGGAACCTCAAGAATCATAAAAGGGTTTGGAATATCCATCCTTCTTGTTCTGTTTGAATGACCCTTTTCCATCATGCATGGTGAGTGCATGTGCTTTGGGATCTTTCATGAGGCCCATCAGTATGAGTTTTGTCTACTCTTGTGTAAGAGACTCAATGAACTGAGCCAACATAGGCATTTCCCAATCTGTTCCAAAAAGGCATCTGCTAGAATGGAAATTGGAGACATATACAATGTATTATGGTCCTAGCTTGGCCAAGATTGCTAGAATAAGTTATTTCTCTTGTGTATACTTATCAATACCACATTCACCCAAGCTCAATAGAAAATATTTAAATTTACTAAAAAACTCTTGTATATTATCAAAACTTTTAGGGTATAAGGTATTCAACTCTACCTCAAGCATATGACCTCGCATCTCATCTTGTTTTCCAAAGAGTCCTTCCAGGGTGATCCAGATCTCGTTTGGAATCTTGCATGCGGAAACATGAAACCATAGATCAGTGGATATTAACTCAAGAAGTGGGCATGTGGCCTCATACTTACAATTCACCCATCTCATCTTCTCAATCGTTGATGTAGGTTTTGTTTCTGTCACCATCGTCAAATTATGCAGTCCTTTCCTTCTGAGTTGAAATTTTGCCTTGGGCTTCCAATCAAAATAATTGTATGGTATGAGGATTACCACCAAGTTTGACTGTATAATAGTTGTTCTTTCCATATATTCCATTGTTTCTAAGAACCCCTAAAAGTTTACTCTCAATCTGCAAGTGAAAGATTAAGAAATTAAGAATTTGTACCAGTTTCAAGAGATGATCTTGCGACTTACTTTATGAGAAAATGGTTGAAAACCCACTTCCAAAATGGGTTGATTTACTTTATCCATGGGTCATTTCCTCCAAAACATAATAATTTGGGAGCAATGAATGTAGAAAGGTATAGCCACGGATTCGTATTAGTTTCAGGAGGCTATCTTGTGGCTTACTTTTTGAGCAAACGGTGAGGAATATCGCCAAATGGTTGAAAACCCACTTCCAAAATGGGCCGATTTACTTTTTTTGCGGGTCGTTTCCTCCAAAACATAATATTTTGGGAGGAATAATTGCTGAAAGGTACGACCACAAATTTAGCTCGCCGAAACTTTGATTTTCCTTATCCTTTGGCTTGTCTAGCTTGCTCCAAGCAGCATAGCTATGATACCATGTTAGTGCTTCATGGAAACCTGCACAGGAGATCTAGCTAAAGCAAGTACAAACAAATCTTATCAAGAAAGGAAGAGAGATTCCATATGGAAGAATGAGAAAATATATTCACACTACTCCAATGAGCTGATGATTGATACATAGATCATGATCAATATGATACAATGAATGAGTGGAATACACTCATATATAGGGCAAAGCATTCCATAATTAAGAAAATAAATCAAGCAGTTAGTTTTATTTAGGAATGCATGCATGCATAATAGTGATGGTAAAAATAGAAAGCCTAAAATAGAACTAGTCAGTTAACTCCCACTGAACTAGTGTGTCGAAAATAGAAATTTCTCCAACACTCTTTATGTGCTCCTAATGCTCCAAAAATTTCCCGAAATGTAGATTGGGATACTAGAAACCCCCTGGAAAAGTATTAGGTTGAAGAGTGAATTTCTAACCCTCCAAATGAGCAAACCCTCAATCGGTTTGCGCCCCTCTGGTTGACTGAATCTCCAATATTTCGGCCTCACCTATAGAAGCCTCCAACTGCTACAAAAATCACCGGAATGATATATCGGGCCAAGAAAATCCAGCTGGTGAAGTCTCAAGATGATCTATGAAGATCTGGGCCACCAAATAATGAAAACTTTCTTCTACAGTGTGCCCCTCTCTCCTCCAAGTTGTGCCAAGCTCTAGGAAATAATATGTTGGGAAAACCTCCTCCTAAATAGACTAGAAATGATGCCCTGGACCATACTAAGAAAACCCATATGTTCCTTTGCCAAACATCTCCCTCCTTACTTCAAATCTAACTGATCTTCTCAAGGTGGCGCGCCCTCCTACTGGAAACCCCCTAGGTTGCGCACTAGTTTTCCTCTGTCAATAGATTTTACCCCTGCAACACTGTAGAATGGTGTGGGAGAATTGTTGCACCTCCGATACCAAGCTTGGATCAAGAAAGGTGGGATCTTTCACCACCGAGTTGATCTCTAGGGTTTTAGTCACAAAACCCTCAAAATTGCTTATGTTCAAGAGCTCCAATGAAAAATATGATAATAATCCAGAATGCCTTAGAAGTGCACCCTTCCTTTCTTTTATACCTCTAGTCTATTATTTTGTTGAGTTAGTTAACCCCTAGAGTTAACTCTTATCTTAACTCACCCTTTCTTTTCTTTCATTGAGTTACCCTTTTTCACACAAAGTCAACTCAGTAATATAATGTTGTGTTTATGAAGTGTCTTATGGTTGACTTTGTCCCCATGATGCATGAGACTATAGTCTAGTGGGGATAGCTAGACTACTGAGTCTCTCTAGACCTCTTAATCAAGAGGTGGTGGACATTACATGTCCAAGCAGGCATTCTATAATCAAAAGTAGCTTAAATACAACATGTTTAAATGCCTCAAATATCAGGGTGATTACCTGCCACAATACCTGACTTGTATCGCATGGAGCAAGATCCATCTTCCTTTCAGAAGCTAGTTGGTGTGTTGGATGCGCTAACAATGGATCTAAGTATGGTGATAGAGCGGGTTTCAGTACGTGCAAGTGGACACTGCTAGTCATGTGGTCTCTCGGCACTCCATATCTACAACTTGAGGGCCTTGAGACATCATCTTTATCCAATGGAATATCCACATCAATCTACAGATCATCTTTGAGTTTTTAAGAATTTTTCATGTACCTTGTACCTCTTGTTTTAGCTAGCTACTTTGATCTTTATCTACTTGATAGTGTTTCTATAGAAGCTACTTTCCCACTACTGTTGTATCTACATTGTTATACTTCTTTACTTTCATTGACTTACTTATTGTGGTCATTTATTACACATTAATAAAATTATCTTATCTTATCTTGGATTAGTTAGATTGGTTCATTCAGCCAACATTTTTTGTAACAATGTGTAAAATAATTTGTCTTCCAAGCCAAGGAAAGAATATAAAAGGAAGAACTAGAACTTCTTGATATTTTATGAGGAGGATTGTACAACAGAGTTGCAAAGTATCATGCATAATGACATACAAATCCCAATACAAATAACCCCACCTCATCATTCATTTTCAGCACTAGATCATCCTACATTGCTTTATCTTCTCAACAAATTTCAATGGAAAGATTGTTGTGGATCAGTTTACAAGCAACTGGATAAAAATGAGCATCTTTCAGTTGTGAATAGGGAGAAGACATGTTTGAGAGTACTTTTTCCTTATTGTTGGAGGAATGGTATGTTGACGAGGTGTGATTTCCAATCACTTTAAATTTGGGCTCACGGATCTCTTCTATCTTAGGCACCTACAATTTGCCTAATGGTGGGCACTTTATCTACTTATGTGACTGGTTGCCTATTTCTCTCCCAATTAATCACCTTTCTACTTCTATAATTAGGTCTCTATTTCTCTATCAAGTTAGGCACCTTACTTTCTATAGCTATTAGCTATCTTTGGACTTACTTAGATTATATATTGATGAGCTCAAGCCTCATATCCAACAAAAGGTAGTTTGTGCATTGCAAAATTTTCTGTCGAGTTGAGAGAGAGTGTTAGAAATTAAGGGAAACTAGAACAGAGATATTCTTTTTCAAAATATTCACTACTGTAGATATATATCAACAAACAAAATAAAAATTTCTGAAGTATATTAAACAATAGATCTGAGCATGTAGAAAACAATTCTAATCTAGATCTAAACATGAACAGATATAACCATTATTCTAGATCTAAACATGAACAGATCTAATCATTAAACAAATTATGAACATTAGCATAATCAGATCTGATAATAAGTAAAGCAATAACTGATCATTACCTTGATTGAAAACAAGAACAAATTTACTTAGATGCTAGGTTGTTGTCATCTTTTTTGTATGCTCAGAAATAGCTAATAATGGTCATGAATCAAACCCTCAAGGGTTTGATCTCATCATGATATAGGTGGACAGTTTAGCCAAGAAGAAATCCAAGACCAATTAGCAAATCATCAGCAAGCTAAGGGTGATATAGATACCCCAAAGAACTCAAAGATGATATGAAACCCCAAAAGCCAGAACTGATATGAAACCTCAATTACCAACCAGAGGCTGAAATAAACACCCCTAACGGCCCTACTAAAAAATTGTCCATCATAAAGAAATTCTATAGTACAAGGGGAAGACTTAAGTAGAAGTTAGAAGGGTTGTTCCAACAAACCCTAAGGGTTGTAACAAGGTAGCATAAGTAGGTGACAGTTGCAGTAGTCAATAAGAATCAACAACAACCATAAAAGGGAAGACAACAATAGTAAGAAGGGTAGAAAACCTAGGGATGTCTCATTAAGCCCTTTAAAAAAAAAATCTAGTACACAGTGGCAACATACAGAAGACATCAAAAGGAAGCAATAAAAGACACCAGCAATCAACTTGAAGAGAGGCCAAAGGTAGCATAGAGGCAGCGACAGCCTAATGTCACACATCCACTACCATAATCAAATTTTCGTTGATTTCTGCAGAATCAGAGCCCCCGAATTACCTATGGAGGCCTAGCGCAAGCTAGCTCTTTCTCTCTCTCTGCTCCCATGTGATCGCGGGTCATGATCACAAGTCAAATCATTCATGGTGCCTCTTTGTATTTCGCGCCTCGGCGCTACAGTGATGTTGAATCCCTTCAGGGTTAGAAGATGGCCAATAGGAATGGCCATGTCGCGTGGTTGAGTGGAGTACAGGTGGCGAGACGGGAAACACGACACGGTGGGTGACATGACAGGAGACGTACCCCACTTCACACGCCACACCATTCCAGACCCTCACCCCCCATTAAAGGCAGTATGGTAAGGGAGGTCTGGAATTCACCTGAATATCATTGATCAAGGTGAATGGATCATGACCGTTCCCGAGTTGCATGTTCAATTTTGGACCCCCCCCCCACCGCTAAAGGCAGAACAGCAAGGGGGCTTCGGAATGAAGCCTCAACCGAAGATCTGGGTAGGTGGACCTTGGTCGTTCAAATATGCTCACCACTTAACATAAGGTGCATTCGCACCCCAGCTTAAAGTTGACATCTCTTCCCCCCATCTGACGGTCGTTATAGACCCTGAGATCCCCCGAAGGAATATCGTTCGTTCATCGGGACTTACCCACATGCTAACATCTCGATATTTATAAGTCGGGATTTATTAAGGCGAGAGCCCGGCCTCTTGTCAACGGAACTCTCGAATCCCCAATTCCCGATTTCCGGAAACGGGTAATCTCTCGACACATAGCCTCCCGAAATCGGTCATTCTACGACTACTTTGGGGTTTCCACCATGGAACATCCCGATCTCTCGTCACCAGATCTTCCAAGTTCCCAACTCTCGATTTCCCGAAATGGGAAATCTCATGACACGTGGCCTCCTTTAATCGGACGACCCAAATCTATTTCGGGGTTTCTACCATGTAAGGCCCCGATATTTTGTCACCAAAACTCCTGAGTTCCCGACTCCCGATTTCCCGAAATGGGTAATCTCTCGACATGTAGTCTCCCGAAATCTGTCAGTCTATGACTACTTCAGGGTTTCCACCATGGAACATCCCGATCTCTCGTCACCAGAACTCCCGAGTTCCCAACTCCCGATTTCCCGAAATGGGAAATCTCATGACACATGGCCTCCTTTAATCGGATGACCCAAATATATTTCGGGGCTTTCGCCCTTATACACTGGGGGTTTAACCCTTGGGTATCTCCCGACAGATCCAACGGATGTTGGGTTTTCCAGCCGAGATCCGACGGCTCGGACATGTTCCTAACTTGTGCATTCTCCCCCGACTTCCTGGACGGGGAAAAATCAACGGTCCAAATGTTCTCATGGACCTCGAGGATCTACGATCCCAATTTTGTCGCTATCCACGAAGGTACAAAAAGACAAGGTGGTAAGGCATTTAACATCCTACTTTATCCTACCAAATCTAACGGTCATGAATGACCACAGATTCCCCGACGGGATCTCGTCTGTCGATCAACACCTATCAAGTTTAAGGTACTTATCTTTCCATCTTCTTCTTCTTATCTGACGGTCGTGAGTGACCACAGATCTCCCAACGGGATCTCGTCCTTCGATTCGATACTTATCATGGATTTCTTAAGGCCTTACGCCTTCACATCCTCCTTCCAGGTTCTTGATGATGTTTTCAAGGAGGGTATCTCTATGGGGAGGTTTACCCAGTGTATTATCTACAATAGATAAGGTTATCTCTCTCCTGAGAACTAGGCGTGAAGTTTGAATTAGATTAGTTTGCATATAAACAACAATTGAAGAGAGCATAAGCCACACGTAGTCTTTCCATATAAACATACAACTACCAGTACTAATCAAGACACCATACAGACATTCTTATAATGAAGTCATTCATGATTTCACATATTATGATCATAAATGTCAGCATACATATATTTCAAGACGTCAAAGGCAAAACACTTATCAGAAAGTAACACCAGGGGTTATGCAACTGCTGAGAGGGGTGCTCGTTTCCACCCAACCGTAGGCTCAACGACTCCCAACAGATTTACCACTAGCCACCCCCGAGCTGAGACCACGATGATGCGAGACTGTGTCTCTATTTTCCAGTGACCAGGAGAAAAGGTTACTTTCCTCCCTCTCTTCTATCACCCACTCTACATATCGCCAAAGTTCTCTTGCTCCCCTCGTGTCTGCCCCCAATCGCTTCTCCCCCACGCCTTATCCTCTTGCGAGGTTGCGTGTGGCGCAATTTCCCTCGTGCTGGTCAGGCCTGACGGCTCTATGGATGGGCAGTTCACCTCCCCATCCCTCATTAATTCCTGAGGAGCCATCTACCTACCAGCCTGCGAGACATTTAATTTGGGGCCAACGAGCCACTTTTGGTTCTCCGGGACAATGAAGTCCAAATACGGTATTGATTTTCGGTGGAAGTTAACACCACTTTTCTAGGTGCCTTCCACCGCTTTTCTGCAGCCATTGTGGTCTCTTTTTCAGTATATCCCCTCTCAGTAGTCCTGCAATATAAATTCATAATATTATTCACATTCATCGACCTTTTCCATAAGGTCCATTCACATCACATATTCACATTTCTGAGTTTGCCACAATTCTTGGCCAGTCCAGTTTCTTTTAACATGAATTGCATGTACAGAAGTAAACAAAATCGGATATGCCTGTCTCATGGCATCCTCCATTTCCCATGTAGCCTCATCTGGGCCAAAATGTCTCCACTACACCTTTACCTGTGCAATGGTTCGGTTCCGAAGTGGAGTTTCCTTTCTGTCCAATATGCATTGGGGTTCTGGTAGAAATTATCCCTTCGGTTCCACCTGGATCACAGACCAGTCAATTATATGATTAGCATCATGTACATATTTCTTCAATAAGGAAACATGGAAAACATTAGGTGCTTTTACTGTGGGAGTAAGTGCTAGCCGATAGGCTACAGGTCCCACTCTATCTAGAACCTCAAAGGGTCCACAATACCATGGTGCCAACTTGGCACAAGCTCCCATTTTCAGGGAACTCCTTCTGGGCTTAATTATGAGATATACATGGTCTCCCATTTTGAACTCTCTTGGAGTTCTCTTTTGGTCGGCATAACTTTTCTGTCGGTTCTGAGCGACCTTCAGATTTTGTTTTATCTAAGTCACTTGTTGTTCCATTTCTTTCAACATGTCGGTTCCAAAAGAAATCCTATTTACAGGATTACTCTAGCTGACTGGAGTATTACACGGCCTACCATAGAGGACCTCGAAGGGACTCATCTTTAAGGATGCTTGGTAGCCGTTATTGTAGGCGAATTCTACCAATGGCAGGTAGTCTTCCCATTTCCTGGGTTGATGCATTACATGCATCCTTAACATATCCTCTAATATTTGATTCACTCTTTCTGTTTGTCCGTCGGTTTGAGGGTGATAGGCGGTGCTAAACAACAATTTGGTCTCTAAACCAGCCATCAGTGATTTCCAAAAATTGGAAGTAAATTTTGTGTCTCTGTCAAACACTATCTCTTTCGACATACCGTGCAGTCTGAATACCTCTTTCATGAATACCTGGGTGATATCTATCACCTTGCAAGTGGATTTGACGAGGATAAAATGAGCAGACTTTCTCAGTTTATCCACGACTACCATAATGGCGTCATTTTGTTTGGTTGAAGTTGGCAATCCAGTGATAAAATCCATGGATATGGTTTGCCATTTCCATTCTGGGATGGGTAAAGGGTGTAATAGTCCTGCTGGGTGTCGATGTTCTACTTTAACCTGTTGGTACTCTATGCATTGGGCCAAATATTTGGCTATGTCTTTCTTCAATCCGGGCCAATAAAATTGTTTCCGGGTGGCAGTGATCATTTTATGGTATCCTGGGTGACCAGTATATGGTCTTTTATGCAGTTCATCCATCATGAACCTCTTCAAGTCGTCACAATTTGGAATGTACAGTCTATCTCTGTAAGTGAGCAGACCTCATTTGGTCATCTGGTAGCCTTCATATTTTACTCCAGCGGGTTCTTATTGTAGGTACAGGGTCACAGTCTGAACGAAGGGATCTGTCTCCTATGAATTTCTGACTCTGATCTTGACATTTGTCTCACAGGTATTCACCGTTTCCAGGTGAATTGTTTTCATGCTTCTGCTAAGGGCATCGACCACCCTATTTTCTTTCCCTTTAATGTGTTTGATTTCAAAATCAAATTCGCTAAGGAGGTCCATCCATCTAGCTTGTCTAGCATTGAGCTTTGGTTGGTCAA
>ML780380.1:359116-380446 GCA_009831015.1 Picea engelmannii
TAATAATTAATATTTTTAATTAATAAAAATATTAATTATAAAGTCAAATAAGTCAAAGTGACTTATAAAAGACCAATACAACATCAAGCAAGATGGAGAAAGAGATTCAAGCAAGGGGAGGCTAGAAGACAAAGTCAAGGGGGTCTTCTTCAATGGAAAATTGTCCACATATGTCTCATGATAGATTATAAGCTTTTATCATCCCTGCATAAGAGGAAAAACCAATGATGTGGTCATGTCCATCTTTGTAGCTGCTCCTAGGTCTCATGGACCATCCCGGGAGAGAAGAAGAAGATCACACATCATCACACCTTGGTACTCAACCAAGAACCACCCGGTCCCAGACCAGGTTACCCCAGAACACATATGGGGGCCCTAGAGCACATCTAGAGTCTTATCCACCAAGGTACAAGACCAAAGATCAACCCAAGCGTTTAAGCAAGGATTCCCTGGAACACATCCAAGGGTCGTAGAATACATCTAGAGACTTACATCATCAACCACCAAGGAACAAATCCAAGGATCAATCCAAACACCGAGCAAGGATTCCCTGGAACACATCCAGGGGCCCTAGAACACATCTAGGGACTTACTGCTTAGTCCTTGACCAAGAACCCCAGAAATACACTGGGGGCCCTCACTAGGGTCTTTTGCCATAGATCTAACTGCTTAATCCCAAACCAAGAACCCCAGGAGTGTATTGGGGGCCCTAAAACTTAGCTAGGGTCTTAGCTATCCTCCGGAGAATGTCTCTTGCAGCTGCACTAATTTCAACAGAGAGTTCTCCAAGGATTATGCTATTTGCTTAGGACATACTTTATGCAATAAAAAGGTATTTTGTGAAAGGTTTTCTTCCATAAAATGTGGCCGTATGAGTTGTGGATTGTCTATTTCAGTCCTTTGGCATTTTGTTGTAGCTATATAACTTTTTTAGTTTTCTGTTGTCCATCAATTGCCTCTAGCTACTAGAAATCTAGCAGCGATTTCTAGTGACAAATTTTAATCAATTAAAAACTACCCTCTTCAACTCGTTTGAATATAAAGGTGGAGTAGATGCAAAAATGGATAATCCCAATAGAAAGGTAAGGTGCCTAATAGAAGGGAGAAAGGGACACCTAATGACATAGAGATAAAGGACTCATTAATTGTAGAAGTAATCAAGTTAGCTAAAAATAGGCAAAATATGGGTGCCCAAAATAAAAGTGATATGGGCAGCTGAAAATCAAGAAATGTGAATGCCCAAAAGTGTCTAGTCTGAGAAATAAAGAGCCAACTAATTCAGAAGTAAATAAAATGCCCAAGCAAGGGACAGAATATGGACATCCAAAATATAAGTGATATGGTGGATGGTTCAAGACTCAAAACTAGAGGGAATGACAATGACTCCCACTGTTTGGCATATCAGAACTTTGCCATAAGGAAACTGTACACTCAAACATGCGTTTTTCCTATTTCCAATTCAAGGGTGTCCACTCTACACACAATATCTCCCACCTCATGATTTTCAACTGCTTGTAAATGCATCTATAAAAATCTATCAATTGAAATGTATCGGAAATGTGAAGCAACACAGGATAATGTAATGCCAAAAATGAACAATTGACCTCAGTTATTCACTTTGTAGATCTTATATCCTTGTACATGATACTCTGCAAATCTCAGGTATCACATTCATCTCAGAAATTAACCACAAAGATATATCATATCAGTATATGAAGATCAACCTTTGAGATAATTACACTTGTGAATAATTCAAGGAAAGTAAGAACTTGCGTGCATGTGTTTAGAAAATGTGTGGCTCTTTACATGGTCAAAAACAATGTTTGTGCAAAGTACAGCATTTTATTAAAACTAACTGCATTTATGAATGCAACAAACCAAAAGGTAACATGTTTTAAAATTGGAATGGACTAAATGATGCCTGTAGAAAGAGCCCTTTAGGAGGAAAGACCTGCATGTTGGAATTATTTCCTTTTCAAGATCTCGAGCCCATAAAGACCACTCATACTGAACTGCAGTGACAGGATGTACAGCATGGGCTCTTCGTAGGGTGTCAACGCTGATCTCGCAAAGTCCAATGTACTTGATTTTTCCCTCTTCCACAAGCTTCTTCATTTCCCCTACCTATATATTTGGCACAAACATCTTCATAATTAGGTAATAGAAAACAAGTAAGCAAAACAGAACTCTGGACTAGAGGCAATAATCAAAATATGCAATGTATGCATCCCCATAAAGAAGAAAAGAAGACTCCAACATTCTAGCTAATTTATCATACAGAATATAAAAGCAACATCAAGATACCGTTTCTTCAATGGGAACTCTTTTGTCTACGCGATGCTGGAAGTATAAGTCGATGTATTCAACATCCAGGCGTTGCAGGCTAGCTTCACAAGCCTTCCTTACATATTCAGCAGTGCCAACAATTTCAACACTAAAGTCATCCTTTATCACAGCTCCAAACTTTGTGGAAATCTGGATTTTGTCTCTGGGCAAGTGTTTCAAGCCCTGCATTGAATGTATCAGAAAACTATTTTTCCAACAACCATTACAATTAATATAAACAGGCTGACTTGTCTGAAATGACAACAGGAGGTTATCAAGTCAGATAAAAGCATCAAGAAATAAATAATTCCACAACAACGGTTACTACATGACTAGGGAAAATACCTTCCCAACCAATATTTCTTTGGCAAAATGACCGTACATTTCGGCAGTGTCAAAGAATGTGATTCCTCTATTGAAGGCATGATGAAATAAAGCAATGGTATCATCCTCGGACGAATATGTACCATGTGCCCCTGAAAGCCCCGAACATCCAAGACCTAATGTTGAAACCTTGTATGTAGATATGCATGTATAGTCCATGTTGGAGAACAGTTAGCCAGAAGATTTTAGAGGAAAGTGGTTTGCAGATGAAAATTTTAAAAAGGCACACTTAATACTAATCTAGAAATTGCATCAACCAGAAGGAAATAAAAAAATGAAAGGAAGACAGAATTGGAGGCGAGGGGGGTGAAATTCAAGATTTCTAATAATACGAGATTGAAAAATGCATACCCTTATGTCAAAAAAATATTAGCATGCGAGCTTCACAAAGACAGTGGGAGCTCAATTCAGTTTTATATTTCATTCAAATAGATAGTATACCTAGCGAAGTAATATGGGATACCTAGGGAGGTACCCAATGGGAATGTGGTTATGCATTATTATGTATGGAGACCAATTCTAGTAAATAAGGCCCATGTAATAGTGTGAACACGATAAAGGTGAGAAGGTTTACTAGAAGGTTCCACCTATTAGAATATCCCTTCTCTAGAATGTTTCTAGAAGATAAAGAATGTTATATAAAAAAGTGTTAGCAATGTCATGAGCATAGTGAAGAATATTGTTATTGTAGCAAGCAAGTATTGCTTGGGAGTGCATTCCTTCCATAAGGAATAATATAAGGTGTTACCCTACCTCAAAGGTTTTGTTTCATATTCTTGTATTCAATATTTTGGTGAATGATTTGGTTTATTATTGTTGAGATTAAGGATTTCTCTCATATATTTTATATTCAGATCTCAGCCACATAACATTTGGTATCATAGCTCTTTCTTCGGCCAAAGAAGGCATATTCTAATAGTTGGAACCTTCTAGTAAACATTCTCACCTTTATTGTGCTCACACTATTACATGGGCCTTATTTACTAGAATTGGTCTCCATAAATAACAATACATAACCAAATTCTCATTGGGTACGTCCCTAGGTACCCCATATTACTTCCCTAGGTATACTACATCATATCTTACTTCCCTACGTACACTACATTTTTTTTTCTTTTTTTTGCAAAGTTTTTTAAGGGAAAAAAGACGGCGACACAATTCAAATTAAATTCTGAAACGTTTTGAGCATAAATTGCAGAAACCAATTGGATATTTGAATTCTTCTCAGGAAAATACCCAATTTCAAAAAAACAATCGTCCTAAACGGAGCCCGAGAAGTGAAGTTATCAGCATTTTAAAATCAACAAATTTTTCAAGTTTTTTTTCAGAAACAGCCGTGTGAATTGCAAATTAGGTATCTTTGGCTAATGTGCTCAGATTTCAATGAAACCAGTGTCATTATATGCATATTGACTATGGGATTTCATAATTGTGGTCATAATAGCCAATCAGAGAAGTATAGTCGTAGCAACCTCAAGGAGCTCCATTGAAAAGTAAGTGATTTTTTTTACAAACCCTAGTTCTATTTTGGGGGATTTCATGGCAAGATGTATTTTACTGGCAAAGATGATGGTCCTCTTATTGAAGAAAACATAAGATGGGTAAAATCTGGAAATCCAATAACTTGGGAAATAAGGCTATCCACTAGCTTAATGGATTATGTTGAGATATGGTGGCAATCATTAGACTCTACCAAGATGATGGCATTTTTCGATGAAGCATTTGAAAAAATATTTTTAGACAAGTGGTCTAAAGCCAAGAGTAAGGATAAAGAAAGCACCAAAGGTTTATTTTCATGTGACACCTTTATATTACAAGTTCATAGATGTATTCAACAGGAAAATGTCATTGTTTCAATTAATCCATGTTGCAAGCATAATCTCATCAATGTTAATTTGACTAAAAGATTACGAGTTCCTACAAAGCATATACAAAGTACACAAGTTGAAGGTGAAAATGTTTAATTTTTTAAAGATTTGAAGATTACCATGGATAAATATGTGTTGCATTCAGATTTTTATTTTATAGATATGGATTGATATGGATATTGTTTTGGGATATCCTTGCATGGACTCAGTTGGTACAGTTAATATTAATGTGCAAAAGAAGTTTCTAAAGATTTGGTACAATAAAAAGAAAATCACATTGCAGGATATGTCTCTTAGTAAGAAAGAAGGGCCCATGGGGGTAAGCAAATAAGTTATTGCAAAGTATGAAGTTGAATCAGAGGTAGAGTCTATAGAAGGAGATGAACCAAATCCCCAAGAAGGACACAATCAAGAAGCCAAGGAGATCGTTGACTCAAAGGCACACCATGTTGCAAATTTGAGGAAAAAATAGTTGATTCTTAAAGTTGTTGTATATCGCCATCCACACCATATAGAGAAACAATAGTCATCAAGGCAGGGGCGTGAGCATCAACACACTTATGAACTAGCATGGCACCAGAAAGGAAACCAATCAAGAGGCACATGGAGGACTACCAACACTACAGGACGATATCAAGATAGAGAAACAATCCCATGGCACCACAGGAATGATAAGGATCAAGATCAGGGTGGCAAGGCAACAGTTGGACATCATGTTCGTCTTCCATTAAGATAGATGGATGGTCATACTTGGTACCAGTTGGCTACATTGCTTAGTCGGTCATGTTGTATGGTTTCTTCCCATGTTTCTAGGATTAAACAAGTGAAGGGAGATGGAATGTAGTATAACTTAATATGGGGTACCTAGGGAGGTAACCAATGAGAATTTGATTATGTATTATTATGTATGGAGGCCAATTCTAGTAAATAAGGCCCATGTAATAGTGTGAACACAATAAAGGTGAGAAGGTTTACTAGAAGGTTCCACCTATTAGAAAATTCATTATCTAGAATGTTCCTAGGAGATAAAGAATGTTATATAAAGAAGTGTTAGCAATTTAATAAGCATAGTGAAGAATATTTTTATTGTAGCAAGCAAGTAATGTTTGGGAGTGCATTCCTTCCATACGGAATAATATAAGGTGTTACTCTACCTCAAGAGTTTTGTCTCATATTCTTGTATTCAGTATTTTGGTGAATGATTTGGTTTATTATTGTTGAGATTAAGGATTTCTCTCATATATTTGTATTCATATCTCAGCCACATAATAGTATTAGTGAAGAAGAGGAAGAAAAGAATATGCAACAGCATTGAATTTAATAGAAATTTGTTTGCAATATAAATATGTGTTATTTCTATAAACATCAGTCTCAAAACACTTTGTTTTTACACTATATTTTACTTTGTTTTTGCCTCCACTCTCTGTTTCTTTTCCAATAGATTGGTATCATAGCAGGTTCAAGGAGGTTTTTGGTGTTTGTCTTGTGGTTCTTTGAAATGGCTAGCAACAACAACATGTGGCAACAAGTACCACAGTTTGATGACAATAACTATGATGTCTAGTGCATCAAGATGAAGACCATTTTCTGCTCTCAAGATTTGTGAGAGCTTGTTGAAAACAACTTCATTGATCCTATAGATTAGGTCGCATTCAATGCACTCACTCAAGCTGAGAAGAACAAACTGAAGGAAAATAGAAAGAAGGACACCAAGGATCTTTACTTTATACAAACAACAATGGAAAACTCCATTTTCCCAAGGATAGTAGTAGCTACAAAATCCAAGCAAGCATGGGAGACTTTGTAAAACACATACCACAACACCAGCAAGGTAAAGTTTGTCAAGTTACAATTATTAAGAAGATATATCGAAAATTTGCAAATGAAGGAGTCTGAATCAATGAATGATTTATTTACTTGCACTATGAGCTTGGTTAATCACATTAAAACCAATGGAGACACTCTTGAGGATTAAATAATTATAGAAAAAGCCTTGAGAATTCTTCCTCCTAGATTTGATCCTATTGTTGTAGAATAGAAGAGTTGAAGGATTTAACTCAAATGTCGCTTGATGAGCTTATGGATTCCTTGCAAATCCATGCAAAAACGCTAAATAGATCAGTTATTGACTCTTCTAAGAAATATTTTTTAGATCTCAAGTTTAAGTCAGAGGAAAAAGCAGATCATCCAACAATAGAGGTGTCGGAAAAGGTGGTGGAAGTAGAAATTTCAACATCAGCCATGAAGGAGGACGAAGCAATTTTTCAGAATCACATGGAAGAGGAAGGAGTTGTAATACTTCACATGAAATATCTTCACAAAGGTATAACAAATCCAATGTCCAATGCCACTACTGTAAAAAAGGTTGGACATTATGTTGATGTGGAAATACCCTAGAAGAGAAGTCAGCCCAAGAAGATTAATAGTAAAGTAATAGAAGGCTCTAGAAAGTGAGGTCGGCCCCACATGAAAAGACACCTTGATAGACTAGTATAAATAGAGGCTAGGCGCTCTTCATTTGGACACACACACTCACTCACTCAATTAGGGTGCAAGTTTAAGGAGCAGCAGTTGCAGCAGAAGGAGGCGCAAGTCTGGAGAGGGTGGTGTAGCAGTTGTCGTGGTGCAATCTTAGTCTTTCCGGTAGCTCTCTTGCGTGCTTCTTTTGGTAAAGGTATGATTATATTGATAGAGGTACGTTCTCTTGATATTGTGTTGTTTCTGTAACAGTTTTGGTAATTTTGGTTAGGCTTTATTTGTTGGTTCCAGTAAACTTGCCAGAATCTATATAAGAAAAGGTTAATGTGCTTAGGGGTGGCATGTGTAAGGGCCTATGGTTGGGTGAAAATGATGTGACATTGTCTATGGTTAAACGAGCATAACAAAATTTTAACACATTATGCATTTGAAGGTAGAAAAAAAAAACAATATGATATGTATAAACAAAATGCAAATTTCATTTAGAGAAAATAAACTGAAAGTGAAAAGAAATAAAATATGTTTATCATTTGCAATGTAGAGAAAGAAAGTAATAAGGATGTTTGGTACTTAGATAGTGGTTGTAGCAACCACATGAGTGGAAACAAATAAATGTTTTCTAGCATTGATGAATCAGTGAAATCTGAGGTGAGAATGAGAAATAACAAGAAAGTACTAGTCACGGGTCAAGGATGCATCTCCATTTGCACCATGAAAGGTGACAATAAACAAATCCAACATGTATACTATGTCCCTAGTTTAAAACATAACCTCATCAATATTGGACAACAAGTACAAAAGGGATATAGGGTTATGATTGAAAAGGGGGAATGCATTATTTTTTATAGAAATGGCAGTAATAGTCAAATTACAATAGTCAAGATGACAAACACAAGAATGTTTCATGTATTTGTGAAGAATGAATTTTCAGTTGCATTCAAAATTGATACAATACACCAATCTAGGTTTTGGCATCTAAGATATGGTCACTTGAGCTTTAGTGGGCTGAATTTGTTGTATAAGAAACAAATGGTAAGAGGACTACCTTTGATTGAACAACCTACTAAAATATGTGAGGGCTGCATTTTGGGAAAACAACATAGAAATGCTTTTCTCTCTAGTAAATCATGGAGAACAAGAGCTCCACATGAGTTGATTCATTCAGATCTCTATGGTCCTATGCAAACCCCCTCTCTTGGAAAGAGTTAATGTTTTATAACATTCATAGATGTTTTCAATAGAAAAACATGAGTCTATTTCTTAAAGTATAAATTTGAGGTTTTTGATATCTTCAAGCAATTTGAGGCCTTAGTTGAAAAAAAACAGAGTAGATACTTCATAAAGGTCCTAAGGACTAACAAAGGGGATTGAATACATATCAAATGAGTTTTTAAACTTTTGTAAAGAACATGGAATTAAAAACAGTTTAATGCAAGTTATACACCACAGCAGAATGGTGTGGCAGAAAACAAATAGAACCATTCAGGAAATGGCTAGGATCATTCTAAAGGCTACGGATTGTCAAATGAATTATGGGGTGAAGCAGTAGCAACTACAATTTATTTGTTGCCACAAAATTTGTTCGTAAACATGATTCCACAAGAGGCATGGAGCAAGAAAAAGCCTAGTGTTAAACACTTAAGAGTTTTTGGTTTTATGGTATATGCACATATACTCAAGAAATGGGATGACGAAGGAGAAAAATGATTTTTTATTAGATATAGTGAGTTGCAGTGAAAGGCATACAAACTATACAATTCTAACACAAAGGAGTTAATAATGAGCAGAGATGCGATCTTTGTTGAATATGAAGCATGGGATGATCAACAAGGAGCAACAAAAGATGTCGACATACAAATACCTCCTATAGAGTTATCAAATGGCACACAAGGTATTGCCGCAACAATACCTCAAAGGATTGAAATTCAACATGCATTCCAAAGTTGTTCCCCAAGCAACTCCTCCATCAAGTGGTACTAACACAAAAGGAAGAAAAGGTCTGTCATCTTCAAGGTATCATGGCAACAATAGCTCAAGGAAAACAAGAAGCTTAAAGGAGATATATGAGACATTCAAGTATGAAGATGATGATAATGAAATAGTGAATTTTTCTTTATTTTCTAAAGTTGATCCTATTTACTTTGGGAATGTGGTAAAAGAAAAAAAAATGGTGTGATTCCATGGATGAAGAAATTCAAGCAATTGAGAAAAATGAGACATGGGAGCTAGTAAACCTTCTAGCAAGAAAAGACATTATTGGTGTGAAATGGGTTTATAAAATCAAGAATGATGCAAAAGGAAGAATTGAAATACAAAAAGCATGGCTTGTGGTCAAAGGGTATAAACAATAGCATAGAATATATTATAATGAAACCGTTGCTCCTATAGCAGGGATGGAAACAATAAGAGTTGTCTTGGCAATAGCAACTCAACACGAATGGAAAGTGCACCAAATGGATGTAAAATCAGTTTTTCTCAATGGAGTGTTAAAGGAAGAAGTATATGTGTTAAAGGGAGAAGTATATCTTGAATAGCCCTCGGGTTTTCAGATTCCAAGACTTGAGAAGAAAGTGTATAAGTTGAAGATAGAATCTGAAAACCAATTATACCGGCTGGGTGGGCGCAATAATTTTATTAAAAGCAATAGCGAGCCAACACTCTACATTAAAGTCAACAGTCAAGGTGAAATACTAATTGTTTGTTTATATGTAGATGATTGATTTTTATAGGAAATATCAATCTATCCATAGAAGAATTCGGAACAACAATGAAAAAATAATTTGAAATGATAGATATGGGCTTATTGAGATACTTTCTTGGTATTGAGCTTTAACAAACAAATGAAGATATCTTCATATCTCAAACCAAACATGTGGGGGATATCTTGAAGAGATTTAGGATGTTGAATAGCAAGCCAACACCAAAACCAACAGCGACAGGTTTGAAGCTAAGCAAATATGATTGCAATAGCAATGTCAATCCAGTGTTTTATAAAAGTATGGTTGGAAGTCTTATGTATCTAATAAAAGTATACAGTTAGTCTAATCTCCAGATTTATGAAGACTCTAAAGGAAACACACTAGCAAGCAAGAGAATGTTAAGGTATGTCAATGGCACCAAAAGCCATGGAATCTTATATATTGTAGCAAATAACTTTTAGTTGGCCACACTAATAGTGATTGGGGAGGAAATGTAGATGATTGAAAGAGCACATCTAAATATGTGTTTCAGATTAGATTTGAATCAAGAGCAAGAAAAAGGAACACCAATCTTTTGCAATAATCAATCCACTATAGCTCTATCAAAGAATCCGGTATTCCATAGACACAGCAAACACATAGCCATAAGATATCATTTCATAAAAGAATTGGTTGAGACTAGAGAAATAAATTTGGAATTTTGCAAGTTAGAGGAGCAACATGCAAACATATTCACAAAAGCATTGTTGAAGGAGAATTTTGAGCAACTGAGAGAAGACCTAGGACTTATCGACCCCAACAATTGCTTGAGTGATACATGAGCTATCACTTCAGTCTAGTGATCCTAAAGTTTCACTGCAGCCATGCCTCATGGGATCATTATCAGTTTTGGGAAGTCAAGCTTAAGGGGGAATGCTGAAACTAACAAGCTTGATGAGAAGTCTTTGAAATAAATGACATGCACTCCAACAGCCGGGCAGGGCAGCTTCTCTTGACTTTCACTCATCTACCATGGACAGCTGTGCATCCTCTCAAAGATATTTTGGCAAGTTAGTTAACAGCAATTTAATGAATATGGTTGTAGTGGATAAGATATTAGCAGCTTTGTTTGTTATAAGTAGTGTATTCATCTTTGTATGCATAAGAAAAGTTGAGAGTATTAGTGAAGAAGAGGAGAAGAGAATGCGCAGCAGCACTGAATGGAATAGAAATTTGTTTGCAATATAAATTTGTGTTATTTACATAGACAGCAGTCTCAAAACATTCTATTTTTACTCTCTGTTTCTTTATCAACACATACTCACCTCCAAGCCTTGTGTGCCGAGCTTGCGTCGAGGAACAACTACGGAAACGGCAGACACAGCAATGAAATTAAATGCTGCAGAGAGACCGAGACTCCACAAATGCCGAACCAATTCCAATTCAATTGAAATCCACAACTATCTGGGAGAAATCAGCATAATATGAAATAATTTAAAGAATTGGTCTCTACTTTATCTGTTTTCCTGWGAAGGAGAGCCTCCAACCTTTCGGGTAAAGCCTTGGATTTATATTCTCAATGCAGAAATATGATTGGCCGATAATTTACAGAAAAGGTCACTACTTTTTCCGTTTTCCTGAGGAGGAGGGGAACTTCCCACCTTCTAGGTAAAGCCTTGGATCAATATTGTCAACGCAAAAATATTATTGGGCAATGCCAGAAGAACTTCCCACTTAGTCATGTTGACTGAGTTGGGTCGCAGGCTATTCTATTCTCGACCCGCCACCCGGTGGGTGGTCTAAATAGTGTGGGGTAAGAACCTAGGGAGGGCAGGTTGCAGGTGCCAGGGTCGGCAAGGAGACTCTCCAACCTTCCAGGTAGAGCCTTTGATTAAGGAATTTCACAGGTGGCAGGTTGCAGGTGCCTGTTATCTCGAGAAGGAGACTCTCCAACCTTCGTAAAGCCTTCGATTAATATTGTCAATGCAGAAATATGATTGGCTGATATTTCACAGACTTGGTCACTACTTTTTCTATCTTCCTAAGAAGAAGGATACCCTCCAACCTTCTAGGTAAAGCCTTAGATTAATATTGTCAACAAATAAATATGATTGTCCAAGGTGACATTCAAGAGTAAATTTAAGTGGTTGTACGAAAAAAAGTATTCATATAAATTTTATATTTTTGAAATTGATCATCATTGAGCACGATTTGTGTTGCACAATTTATAATGATAAGTGGATGGAGCCAATGAGCACTACACATCATTGTCTTTTCATCACATGATGACACTTTTTATATTTACAATCATATTCAACTATGTTAAAGTTTATATTGTTTTAAGAGCATGTTCAACAACATTTATATTTGGAGTTGTCTAGTCTTGTAACAAACTTCATCGTTATTACTGGGATCTGGTTATACAGGAAGTCAAAGTTCTCATTGATATAAAAACTTTTATCAAATTTTCAATTATTTGGGTCAATTCAGAATTGGGAAAAACCCGACAAAACTTGGATCATGGTGCAACTATCCTTCTGCCTAAAATTTCCTCCATATTCTTATCATATTCGTGACTATAAATAGGATCATTTTGTTGCAAGATTAGCTCACTCCTTTATCTTCACCTCGTTTATCATATATTTAGGATAATATTAGTAAACCTAGTAACACATTATCCATTGTAATTACACAATTAGAATTTACTAGAACAACCATAAATATGTTTGATGAAATACTAGAGAAAGAGCAACAAGTGGAAGATAGTAATGACAATGAGTTGTGATTATTGTAGATAATTTGTAACAAATGATTTCTTAAGCACTCCAATTCAATCATCACACAATCTAGTCTCTCTCTTAGGATGTCAATGACGATGAGTACAAGATTATCCATTGATCAATTTTATGAGACTAAAAATCTCAATAATCATGGCAAAACAAAGAGTTAAGTATCTATATTGGCATAAGTGGCACTCATTGTTAGTGGGTATAACATCAATTGGTGCATAGGGACACTTATACAACTATAACATATCCATAGGCACACTTTCAATAGTTATTACCCTTGCTTCAAATTATACCCTCCAATAATGTACTATAAAACTACATGAAACTTACAATATGTACTATAAAACTACATGTTTTTTTAAGTAATGGCCTAGTGTTTATGTTCTAAATTGATAGCGATGCCTGACATGCTACAAGCTTCACTTGGTATGACAATTCACTACTTTGTGTAAGTTTATATACGTAGATTGTTGTTCAAGTGTAAAGGTGAAAATGGATGTGGTAGCCTAATGTAGCTTCTTGATTTCTCAAGAGGTGATATATGTACTATGGGCAAGGAGATATCCAATGCTTTTCCATCTCACTTAGTGCAATCTCAATAGTAGTAGAGGTTTCAGGGAAGGCTACTCCATCAAACTAATCATGCAGTCGGGGAATCAAAAGAACATGAACACCACTAACTTCCTCTACCCACTCAACAAAATGAAAAATTTCCCATGCTTGTACTTGTCATTTCTAATGTTGAAATCATCAAGTACTCCCAATGATGGTTAGGTACCTATAATGATTGATTCTTAATCTACTATTGATAGTTCGGGGCCAACCTAACCCCGAGGAACACGAAAATCTATTGTGTAATCTTGGGCTCCTCTAGGCTCTGGTTTGGTGATATCAGATTTATGTTTCTTCTAGGTCATGAGTTGGTTTCTTGTGTTTATAATTATGTCATGTGTATGTAATTTCATGCTACTTTTCTATGCCCAAGGAGTTGATTATAGTCTAATGGGTATGGTTGGGTTGTATGTAGCTGAATTTTGATCATAGTTAATGCTTGCAATGGGAGTGTTTGTGAGTTGCTTTCTATTTGTATGAAATGTCAAACACACATTCTATGTTTATATTAATATTTAAAGGAAGCATTTTAATAACAATAATAGTAATAATAAATAAATAAATATGTGAATAATGATATGGTTGGGATGGGTCGTTTCATTTTATTAGTTGGATATCCTTTTATTATAGACTGTTCAAAATAATGGGTTAATGAGATCACTCTAACTAGGGTTTGAGCAAGGGGTTTGTTATTCCCCACTTGTAGGGATAACTAGGAGATCATGTCTCGAGGCTCACAACTCCTATACATGGAGTACCGAGAGCAGGATTGACTTTAGCATGGCCCTGGAGGGCCCACCTTTTCTTTCTTCCCACACCTTTATCTTGTCAGCAGCAATAACATCCACCACCATCAGCTTGGTCCTGTGTCAGAGAAGGTTCTTGCTCCATGAGGTAATTAGTCCAGGTATCATGGTATGTGTCACTTTGATCATCAAAACCATTGAATGTATGCATCTGATTCTTTTTGTTTCTAACTACTACTTGGATCTTACACTTGACCATGTTTGGGGGGATTGACATGGTGTCCTAGCAAGCCTGTGTCTGTAGGTTTTGGTTTGCCACTGGAGGGAATTTTTGAAAATCCATCGTCCGCTCCCATCATAGTACCACTTTTCCATCTTGTTTCCTGCTCACCTATCCCATTCCACTTGTTCAGACATTGGGTTGACCTATTTTCAGGATTGCACCTTATCTCGTGGGAAGAAGGGGCTAAAGGCCCAGAAGGTAAAAGCAATCTGGTAAAAGATAAAAGCCTAAAATTAAAACCTTGAGATACTTCACCTAGGGATCCCGAGAAAGAAATAAAAAGCTTCTCAACAAGAAACAAGAGGGACCCGAAAAAATAATAAAACAAGGCCTAACCAGTGTATAGGGGGTCTCATCACGAGCCATCCTATTAGGTCCATGGGTATCTAATAGTATGACATTGTCATTAGTTGGTCACCACGCCAGGGCAATGACTCTTGGTTGCATGGCCAAGGGAAAGGGCATCTCATCATGAGCCAGCCTTCTCATTTCTGTGAAAATACTTGTGGGTAACGCTGTCACCACTGGTCACCATGCCAGGGTAGTGTCCCCTAATTAGCTCTTGAAAAAAAAAAAGATAAAATAATAAAAGAATGAAGAATAAAAGGCAAGAATGGGCTTGGAAAAAATGCATCCATGACAGGTACAGCTCGCCTTCGACAAAGGCACCCACAAGTGACATTTTTTGCATCCTTAGCCCACACTGCAGCCACATGTTTGGACATCCCCTGACCACATCACCCACTTACATGGCTTGGATGAGGTTTCTTCTAGGAACTTTCCTTCTTCTATGGACACTAGCCCAATAAGACACCTTGTCTTTTTCTCCAGACTTGTATTGTAGGCTTGTGTAACGTCTTTAAGTTGTTAACTGATGTATTAGGGATATTATGCACCTGTTTAATAATATTGATGATGAGATGTGATTGACATTGCTATGATCCTTGTGACTGATGAGCCCATGGAGGGTGTAGCTTTTGATGTGCGGGACCATTCCCGATGGACGAGTACCATTTTGGATCGGTACACATGGGGAGATGATCAGTTCGGACCTCCATGGGGCTGAAGATCCCATCAGGTGGATGTTGAGACCCCATTAGGGGGCAGAGACAGGATAGAGATGGATCAGGGGCTTTGCACCGGAGAAGAAGAGGACGTTCCACCAAAGGCAACCTGACACAGCTTGACCTAAGGGGGTTGAGCCCTTTTTAGTGGAACGTTGGCCTTGGAAGGCCTGGGATATCACCCTTGATGACCATGACGCCATCCATCCTATTGGACGTATTGGGAGGTAGATTGGGCAGCAGTGGCACATGTGGCAGGTTGGAGAAGCCCAAGGAGGGCTAATGTTTTGCTCCAGGATGCTTCATTTTCCCTAAAAGGGGCTAACGTCCCCCTTAGACGGGCTTTTTATCTCTTTTCAGCTTAATTAGGGTTTTAATTTGAAATTTTAATTTAAAAACAGTATGATTTGGTATTTTGGCTTTGTCGGCCTTTTACATGACCTGAATTGTAAAAGTAGGTTATGGAATGGTATAAATGAGGGATTTTTACCTTCATTTTTTCATCACAACTTACTCACTCCATAAGGAGGTCTAAAATTGTGCCCTCTTTTGGGTTATTGGTTGATTTGGTGATGCACACTTGTTAAAGGACTATTTTGGCATGTTTTGGCTTCTCTCTTAATGGAAGGTGTTACAACTAGGGTTTGCATTGATTATTCTTGGTGAATTGTAAGTATTTTTTCTGCAAAACTTCTTGAATGAATGGTTGTAGTTTGATTTCTTGCATATGTTTATGATTTTGCTGAACAAAACCCTAGGTGACAAGCACACAAGTAGGTCCTTGTATCATGTCCCCATTGAGAGAGATTTTCCATCCATTGTTGAGGAAAGAAAGAGCCTAGTCGTAGCTACACTCCTATTTCTTATTCCCCTTTGCTAGTCGTACCTCGTAAAAGGCTAAGAAGAAGGAGATGCCTTGAATCCTAGGGTTTCTACACTTTGGGGCCATTTTTTCTAGGGTTTGCTGGTAGGGCCTTGCTGCTGCAACACTTTATATTATCAAACCCTCTTGTCTCACTTTATCTTTCATGCTAGGTATTTTTCCATTAAGATAGGGAAGGAGGAGAGATCACCAAGGCCTAGTTCATCTACACCGAAGTGAACCTTTCTCCTAGGGTTTAGACTTTGGGGCCTTGCTTTAGCAACACCTCAAGGTCCTTCCCTCTAGTCCTTAGTTGTTGCCTCCTTCAGCTCTTGCGTCTTCCACTTTTTGACTCCATTAACCTTAACGCACTAATCTAAAGAGACCTCATGCGCTGAAGTGACCTTTGTCAAAACTACTCTCAAAAATCTTGAATCAAAACCCTAACTACACTAACCCTAGCCTAAGAACTAACCTAACTAACCTGTTGTTGTTGTCATCCTTGGCTATTATATCATTTGTGCAGGTAACGTTTTGTTTTATAAGCAATTGAATGATGAATAAAGGCATTAATTGAATGAAGTGTTGATTTATTGCAATGAATGCCATATCGTTCCAGTATTTATTGGTGAAGTGACATAGTTTTATTGCTATCTATAAACATTGACTTCATCAATATTTATTGCTAAATTGCCTATATATTTATCAGATAGTCATCTATTTATATGAAGTACTAACCCATTGAATTAGCTTGCATATATCAGTTTGTTGTTTCTTTGTTCCAGGCATGTGTACTTCTTTTGGGGTTTTACTTTATTATTGGTTATTTAGCCATGACTATCTGCTCGGTGGTGACTTGTGAGGGGGGGGGGGGCATTTATCCTTGTTTTATAATCCTTTTGCCTTCTCGAAACCCCAGGTCACTGGGGACGTCTCCCCTGGGCCTCACCTCCATAAAGAGAAAGAACCATCCCATTGTGGTGACATTGGGTGGGATTGGTTCCTGTTACACCAGTTTGGCCTTCAAGCCTCAAGTTGTAATCCTTTCTACAAATTGTGCAATAACATTTTAGCACCGTTATCGGGGAACATTGAGTCAATTCTCCTCAAGATGACACTTTTGGTAAGCCTTGCCTTGGAAGCCTTATCTTACAAGCTTACCTGGCGACTCCACTTAGGGAGTTTTCCCTTATCCTTTGGTAGTTTCAAGCAAATTATCTGGTGACTCCACTAACCTTTTCTACCGTGCCACCTTACTCTCAAATCTATGATATTTCCAAGTTAAGGGATCATGGAACACTAGGAACAAATGTATCTGACTATTGATTTCAAAAGTTTTCAAGGATACCCAAATTACTTTGATACAAAATGGCTAAACAACTCTCCAAGGTTTTGCGATCTCCCAACTCCTCACATCGTAAATTTCTTGGACTATATGAGCGAGATAGAATTGAGAGGAGAGGATGCTATTATAAGATTATTCATACTCACTCTGCCACCCTACTTTCAAAATTGGTTTAAGATTTGTTGCGAAGATAGGGGTATATCATCTTTCATACACCTCATTAGTAGGTTTGTTGAATTTACCAAACCATCCTGCAAAACATATGAAGATGCCCTTCATAATGTCACAATAGCTTTGGAAGACAGAGGATTCACTACTGAGATTATAACAGATCTCATAAATGCATATCATATTCAACATCAAGAATCCTCTGATGTGAAAGAAGAGATTTATGAAGAACCTTGCCAGCCCCTTGAAGAGGAGCAAGATTTCTCCCATGATACAACAGAATGCGACGAAGATATAACTAAAGACGTGAATTATGAGGAAGAAGCACCAGTAACCGATCCTCAGTCTGATGAAGCTCTCCAAGATCCCATCTCTCCTACACAAGATGAAGGGAATGAGGTAAGTCATTTTCCTTTCCAGTTTTTTGATGATACCTTGTTCTATGATTCAGAAAGTGAAGAAGAAATGGAACCCTTGGACAAGCTAGATCCTCTATATCTCAAAACTGAAGATGTAGAGGCAAATATTCCACTTGATGAAGTTATCCAAATACTTGAAGCCCCTGCATAGGAAGGATTAAGAAAGGTGAGTGGTTTCCCCTTCCAAACTTTTAATGATTCTTTATCTTATAATGCAGAGAGTAAATAAGTGTTGGATGTTTTGAATCCTCCATGTTATGATACTGATACTGACATAGTTAATATTGATGAGTTCATACATGTTGGAAGACGTAAATGGGATGTAATTCGTTTTGATATGGACCCCATTTACAACATTGAGAATCGTTCCCAATTGTTGCCTTCACAATTATCACAACAGATTATCTTTGATTTTGACCAGTGGCAACAGGGGGATGATATATTTATCGATGCTCCCTGAACACCCAAGGTTGACCTAGCACCATGTTTTCTAAATGATTTTCGATCTTACCTTGAGTATTTTGATGAGTACCCCTCCGAGCACTTGGATTCATTCTATGAAGAAGATTATCAGCCACCACTGTGCTCGGATTTTGATAAAAACATTGTTTGCCTAAAGAATAATTCTCATGATATATTTCTCCAGCCACTTATTATTACTTTACCTTGTTGTTTCATTAAGGGCATGCCCTGGGATTACAACTTTTGTATTGATTTTCCTCTTAAGCAAGCCCAAGAAACCAAGGGTTGGTTGAAAACTACAAGTTCAAGTTTGTCATCTCAATGTTTCAACTTTCCCTTAAGAGTTTTCCAACCACCTTCTAGATCCTTGTTAGTCCCTTTAGAGTGCGAGGACGTCCTAGGTAGCCAGTTTTTTGAGTTGTTGAGTCAGTTTTCTAAACCTTGGACCTTTTATGACCCTTTCCTGAAGTGGATTGAGTACTTTTCTTTCAAGTGGACTTGGCATGGTTTTATCCCTCCCAAACGCCTCCATGAGTTAGACTTTGTGATCTCCGATGATATGATATATATTCTAACCCATGACATTTTTGTGCTTGACTTATCACTATTTTGGTTTATGATAAACCACAAAGGCAGGTATCATGGGATGTTGTTGGATTGGCTTCACTGGTTGTTTGAATACACCCAATATCCAACCAACAGGTAAATACATGTAAGTGATTTGCTTTACATTTGCATTTATGATTGTTTTATTTCAGTATATATATGTCTATATATGTTGGGGTGGAATTACCACCCCAATTTTGTTATTGATGCTTCTTTTGAGATCGATCTGGTCAACGGGTTATTCCAGAGATGTTGAGGTTCTCATGCACTCTACGGTGAGCACATGTCTTCGAGTTGGAGCTAGATGTTATCCCCCACTTTTAGGGATAACTAGGAGATCATGTCTCGAGGTCCACATGTCCTAGACATGGAGTACTGAGAGCAGGATTGACTTTAGCATGGCCCTGGAGGGCCCACCTTTTCTTTCTTCCAGTACCTTTATATTGTCAACAACAACAACATCCACCACCATCGGATTGGTCCTATGTTAGAGAAGGTTCTTGCTCCATGAGGTAATTAGTCCAGGTATCATGGCATGTGTCACTTTGATCATCAAAACCATTTAATGTATGCATATGATTCCTTTTGTTTCTAACCACTGCTTGGATCTTACACTTGCCCACTTGACCATGTTTGGGGGGATTAACAAGGTGCCCTAGAAAGCCTGTGTCTGTAGGTTTTGGTTTTCCACTGGAGGGAATTTTTGAAAATCCATCGTCCACTCCCATCATAGTACCAATTTTCCATCTTGTTTCCCACTCACCTATCCCATTCCACTTGTCCAGACATTGGGTTGACCTATTTTCAGGATTGCACCTTATCTTGTGGGAAGAAGGGGCTAAATGCCCAGAAGTTAAAATAAAGTTGGTAAAAGATAAAAGCCTAAAATTAAAACCTCGAGATGCTTTGCCCAGGGATCCCCGAGAAAGCAATAAAAATATTCTCAGGAAGAAACAAGAGGGACTTGGAAAAATAATAAAATAAGGCCTAACCAGAGGATAGGGGGTCTCATCATGAGCCAGCCTATTAGGTCCATGGGTATCTAACAGTATGACATTGCTATTAGTTGGTCACCACGCCAGGGAAGTGACTCTTGATTGCATGGCCAAGGGAAAGGGCATCTCATCACGAGCCAACCTTCTCATTTCTATGAAAATACTTGTGGGTAACATTGTCACCACCACACCAAGGCAATGTCCCCTGATTATCTCTTGAACAAAAAAAACAATAAAATATAAAAGAATAAAAGGCAAGAATGGGCTTGGAAAAAATGTATCCATGAAAGGTACAGCTCACCTTCTACAAAGGCACCCACAGGTGACATTTTTTGCATCCTTAGCCCACATTGTAGCCACATGTTTGGAAATCCCCTAACCACATCACCCACTTACATGGCTTGGATGAGGTTTCTGTTAGAAAAACAGGACCGCGGAGCAATAAATTAAAACAAATGCAGAAACAAAACACAGAAGACACACAATACAAGAGAAACACAGATTTACGTGGTTCACCCAGTGTGGGCTACGTCCACCAGAGAAATTGTCAGGTCCTTCCTTTATTATTATCCAGCAAATGAAGGGATACAACCTACAGCAAAACCCATTGTAACTTCCTCTTCTTTCTCTCACAGTCTCCTCTCTCAGAATACAATATTCATCATCAATCATAGCCGCAATACATTTCCCTCATAAAAGAGGGTTTCCTTCTAGGGCAAAAAAACCCTAACATAATATCTACCATTAGATCTACAACCTTATAATGAACGGTCCAGATTTACAATGAAATTACAATATACTTTTATAAGGCAATTTTTGCTTCGTGGGCGAAGCCCCTGAACCCCCGCTGGGGGCCTGCTTGCCCCCAGACCCCCCAGCCGGGGGGATAGGCCCCTCGGACCCCGAAGAGGAGGTACCCCCCCTCTGCACTCCCCCACGTGGAAGAGTTTACATACTCCAGGGGTGTAAATACTTCATGAGGTATAAACATGGCTGAAAGTAAAAGACCTATAAATCAGAAAGATAATCAAGCTCCACAACGAACAATCTCCCACTTGGAGACTGATCTCAACAACTCCACCGCTGTTGTATATGCTGGACTTTGAACCTTCTTGGACCTGGCAAATTTCTCATTTTCATCTTCATTCTTGAAGACCAACTGAAACTGAGCAAGAACTCAGTTTCTCCCTGGTTACTCCCTTTGTTAACATGTCTGCAGGATTCTGGCTAGTGTGTATCTTTTCCA
>ML780380.1:384175-453584 GCA_009831015.1 Picea engelmannii
GGTTCACCCAGTGTGGGCTACGTCCACCAGAGAAATTGCCAGGTCCTTCCTTTATTATTATCCAACAAATGAAGGGATACAACCTACAGAAAAACTCGTTGTAACTTCCTCTTCTTTCTCTCACAGTCTCCTCTCTCAGAATAAAATATTCACCATCAATCATAGCCACAATGCATTTCCCTCATAAAAGAGAATTGCCTTCTAGGGCAAAAAACCCTAACATAATCTCTATCATTAGATCTGCGACCTTATAATGAACGGTCTAGATTTACAATGAAATTACAATATACTTTTATAAAGCAATTTTTTCTTCGGGGGCTTCGCCCCTGAACTCCCGCTGGGGGCCCGCTTGCCCCCAGACCCCCCAGCCGGGGGGATAGGCCCCCCGGACCCCGCAGAGGGGGTACCCCCCCTATGCACTCCCCCGCGTGGAAGAGTGTACATACTTCTGGGGTGTAAATACTTCATGGGGTATAAACACGGCTGAAAGTAAAAGACCTATAAATCAGGAAGATAATCAGGCTCCACAACCAACAGTTTCTTTTAGGAACTTTCCTTCTTCTGTGGACACCAACCCAATAGTACACCTTGTCTTTTTCTCCAGAATTGTATTGTAGGCTTGTGTAACTTGTTTGAGTTATTCACTGATGTATTAGGGATGTTATGAACATGTTTAATAATATTTATGGTGAGATGTGATTGACATTTCTATGGTCCTTTTGACTGATGAGCCCATGGAGGGCGTAGCTTTTGATGTGTAGGACCATGCCCGATGGGAAGGTACCATTTTGGACTGGTACACATGGGGAGATGATCAGTTCGGAACTCCATGGGGTTGAAGATCCCATCAGGTGGATGTTGAGGCCCCATCAGGGGGAAGAGAAATGATAGAGATGGATCATGGGCTTTGCACCGGAGAAGAAGAGGACATTCCACCAGAGGCATCCCGACACAGCTTAACCTAAGGGGGTTGAGCCCTTTTAAGTGGAACATTGGCCTTGGAAGGCCTGGAACATCACCCTTGATGACCATGATGTCATCCAGCCTATTGGATGTATTGGGAGGCAGACTGGGCAGCAGTGGCACGTGTGGCAAGTTGGAGAAGCCCAAGAAGGGCTAACGTTTTTCTCCAAGATGCTTCATTTTCCCTAGAAGGGGCTAACGTACCCCTTAGATGGGATTTTTATCTTTTTTCAGCTTAATTAGGGTTTTAATTTGACAATTTAATGTAAAAACAGTATGATCTGGTATTTTGGCCTTATCGGCCTTTTACATGACCTAAAATGTAAAATTAGGTCATGGAATGGTATAAACGAGGGATTTTTACCTTCATTTTTTCATCACTACTTACTCACTCCATAAGAAGGTTTGGAATTTGTGCCCTCTCTTGGGTTATTGGCTGATTTGGTGATGCACACTTGTTGAAGGAGGACTATTTTGGCATGTTTTGGCTTCTCTCTTAATGGAAGGTGTTACAACCAGGGTTTGCATTGCTTATTCTTGGTGAATTGTAAGTATTTTTTCTGCAAAACTTATTGAATGAATGGTTGTAGTTTGATTTCTTGCATATGTTTATGATTTTGCTGAACCAAACCCTAGGTTATAAGCACACAAGTAGGTCCTTGTCTCATGTCCCCATTGAGAGAGATTTTTCAACCATTGTTGAGGAAAGAAAGAGCCTAGACGTAGCTACACTCCTATTTCTTCTTCCCCTTTGCTAGTAGTACCTCTTAAAAGGTTGAGAATAAGGATACGCCTTGAAGCCTAGGGTTTCTACACTTTGGGGTCGTTTTTTCTAGGGTTTGCTGGTAGGGCCTTGTTGTTGCAACACTTTATCTTATCAAATGCTCTTGTCTCACTTTATCTTTCATGCTAGCCGTTTTTCCATTAAGCTAGGGAAGGAGGAGAGATCACCAAGGCCTAGTTCATCTACACTGAAGTGAACCTTTCTCCTAGGGTTTAGACTTTGGGGCCTTGCTTCAGCAACACCTCAAGGTACCTCCCTCTAGTCCTTATTTGTTGCCTCCTTTAGCTCCTGCGTCTTCCACTTTTTGACTCTATTAACCCTAAAGAACTGATCTAAAGAGACCTCATGCATTGAAGTGACTTTTGTCAAAACTACTCTCAAAACTCTTGAATCAAAACCCTAACTACACTAACCCTAGCCTAAGAACTAACCTAACTAACCTGTTGTTGTCGCCATCCTTGGATATTATATCATTTGTGCAGGTAACATTTTGTTTTATAAGCAATTGAATGGTGAATAAAGGCATTAATTGAGTGAAGTGTTGATTTATTGCATTGAATGCCATATCGTTCCAGTATTTATTGGTGAAGTGACATAGTTTTATTGCTATTTATAAACATTGACTTTGACAATATTTATTGCTAAATTGCCTATATATTTATCAGATAGTCATATATTTATATGAAGTACTAACCCATTGAATTAGCTTGCATATATCGGTTTGTTGTTGCTTTGTTCCAGGCAGGTGTACTTCTTTTGGGGTTTTCTTTATTATTAGTTGTTTAGCCAGGACTATCTGCTCGATGGTGACTTGTGAAGGGGGGGGGGGGGATTTATCCTTGTCTTATAATCCTTTTGCCTTATCGAAACCCCAGGTCACCAGGGACGTCTCCCCTAGGCCTCACCTCCCTAAAGAGAAAGAACCATCCCATTGTGGTGACATTGGGTGGGATTGGTTCCTGTTATGCCAGTTTGGCCTTCAAGCCTCAAGATTTAATCTTTTCTACAAATTGTGTGATAACAGGGTTGAATGCAGTTGTTGATTTGTATTTCCCTATCTATGTCACATTTACTACCTCTCATGTCTCAAAATTTAATATGAGTTTACCCTAACTTGTCGTTGCCTTTGGTACAAGACTTTAGTGAAGCCCTAAATGGTCTCCCCCTCACCTAATAGAGGATTTCTTGATCTCACTATTGTAGGCATTGGTAGCAAGAACTTTGGTCAAAGTGATGGTATAACAATCAAAGGCATCGAGGAAAAATGTACCCAATGTGTATCACAAGAGAATATTGAACTCAAGAACGTCCCCATTTATATTTCTATTTATGAGTTTGAAAATGTTTATGTTGCTTTCAAGGATCTTGAAGCTCTTTTAGTTTATTTTGCGATTACAATCCCTCCAAACTCTGTCATCGAGGATTGGGTTAAAGAGGCTTGGGAACCTCGAGGGTAGTGGTGCTTGCATACCGTAAGCCTAACCAAAGGATTTTTTATGTTTGAATTTTCCAAGAAAGTTCATCTCCATGGCATCATTTCCTAAAACCCATGGATCTATAAGATTACCCTAGTAGTTCTTTCCCCATGGGAAGAAGGGTGTTTGGTGAAGAAATTTCCCAACTATCCTATCTATTTTGGGTTGAGTTTCTTAGCCTTTTAATGCAATTTTAGCCATTCTTGGAGTGCATTTTTACACTTGATGGTGGCTTTATTTTCCATGAGCCCACATATTATTTCAATCCTAGACCTTAAAAAGAGTCTACATACATGTCAACCTTGCTAAGGACCTTAAGTAATTTGTCCTTATTTAGGTTGAGGATAATATGATGAAACAACAAGTTAGGTATGTAACCCTATCAAACACCTACTTTCGTTGCCAAAGTTCAAACCATAAAATTTGTGACTACCCACTAATGGTCCAAGTCAATCATTGGGCGACTCATGCTTCTTAGGGAAATTGGATTCACAATGCCCCCATAATGAATAATGATAATGATCATAGTTGAATTCAAGTGGTTCATAACAATATTCAAATTTCCAAGCCTATTGTCACCACAAAGGCCCTAATTTCCAAATATTCTACAACAAATGTTTATAGTCAAAATCAATGTTGATCCCCAAACATTTCTAGAGTCACAACTCACCGTAAACTAACATCTTGTTTGCAAGGGGGACACTAAAGAGCATAGTCCCTATCTCCTTTGCTGACACCTCAAGAAGAAGTTGATTACCTACAAAAAAGGTTAAAGTGTATTACCTTGAATTGACGGTTCTTGTTGATGAAAGCACCTACAATTGTTGCTAACATATATGGAACAATAGATAGTCTTGGAGATATTAAGGAGGAAATGGACCTAATCCCTTTCCATTTCCATTAAAAGATGCATAGTGGAATATATGAGGGATATCAAAGCTCAACAAAAACATACAATCCGACAAATTCTAAACATTTTGAAGGAACACTATATTGTGTCTTTAATAAGCTACAATTAAGGTTTTTTACTAAGGATGACCTTACAGGGTATTTGGCCTAATGCTACTTATTAATTTGTGGCCATGAGAAAGGGCTAGGGGGTTGTGACAATAATTTCCCTATAGCTATCTTTTGTTGAAATTGATTTGGAAACAAACCCCATGTAGTGGTTGGTTTGGACATTGTTGAACACATATGATCAAAGTACTGGCTTCGCAAATATGTAGGCATTTAATGACGTTGTGAAGCGAGCAACCTTTTGGAGATGGTTAGCTTATGAACAATTGGAGGATCCTTGGTTGGTTTTTGGTTATTTTAATATGGTGGAAATCCAAGAAGATAAAGAGGGCATGTCAAATGCAGTACAAATGCCCGAGTGGTATAAGGATACCTATTTCACACTTAAAGGAATACTCATCTTGAGTGATCCTAAAAGGTTTTGATGACATGATTAGTTGAGCTATGGTTCAATTTGAACAATTTTTTAAAGGTCCCTATGAGCACTTTGAAAAGGCTTGACAGAGAAATCATTTCTGAACATAATTCACTCTTATTTCATTGCAAAGTTGGTAGGGTTTCCTAGGTCCTTAGGGAGGACACTCTCTTAAATCACCAACCTATCTAAGTCTTAGTTTTAGGGGGATGAGAAAATGAGGGTGCACTGACAAGGTTTATTATGAATGTATCACAGCTTCAAAACATTTGGTGGATTGCCTCTATCAAAATATTTTGGAACCTTCTACCCAAGCATTGTCTTGTGGGAGGATGACATTGCACGCACTGTGGCCATCCTTCAAGGATATAATCAACAATATTTTTTGTTAGAAGGAAATGTAATAAGGAAATCAAAGATGAAATAGAGTTCATCTCCCAATTTCTTCAAAATAGTCCTTATGACAAATAGAAGTAAATCCATGTGTCCAAGCTAAGAAGTAAAAGTGGATGAGGCTCATAGGGCCAGGGAACCTCTCAAAATAGCATGTGAGGCACTGGACCGAGGAATTGACCTTGGTAACTTGACCACAACCTTAAAACAAATGGTAGATGACAAGGCTCCTAGACTATATGGGTTCTCAAGCAAGTTTTACAAATCAACATGGGACTTCATCGTGTGCAACCTTTAAGAGTTGGAATTAACCAATGATTCATCAAGTTCATTCCCAAGCCAAGTGACCTTGATATTATCACAAGTTCGAGGCCCATTACCTTATTGAATGTCTAAAATTAAACTAAAATTTTGGCAATGCATACCAAATATATCTTGCCTAAGATAGTGTGGTCCAAACATATGTGTTTCAATCTAGAACAAGGTATTTTAATAATGTAAATTTAGTTTAGGAAGGCATGGTGTTGGTTCATTCATAATATTTGGATGTCCTCTTTATTAAAATATACTTGAGAAGGCCTATGATCGAATGGAATGGCCCTTCATCTTGGCCATGATAAGGGCCTTAGGCCTTGGTGCCTTGTTTGTTAAAAAAATCGAAATTCTTTTTGTTGAAGCCTTAGCATGTCTATCTACTAACAAGATAAAATTTGAAGTTGTTTTTTTCATGTTTATTCGACAAGGTTTTCCACTTGCCTATTCCTTATACATCCTCATTGCCAAAGCCTCATGCTACCTATTATGCAATAAAGTGAGCCAAGGCCGCATCAAACCAATTCCATTACTTGAGATAGATGTTGAGCAACTTGTTAATGGGCATTTTGTTGATGATTATTTCCTCAGAATCCTAGAAGATGAGACCCCATGGAACAATATGACATTATGCCTTCAAATGTTTCATGTTATCTCTTGCCACAATGTTCATTGGACCAAAACTCATCGTTACAAATATATTCGACACTTGATCCTAAATGGATTAAGAACCATGGATGGTCTTGGATCTATCTAGGGAAAGTTTTCAAGTTTCTAAATATTCCCTTTGGATTCTAGGCTTTTCCTAAAGAACTGTGGGAGGTCATTGTGCAAAGAGTTGATAAATAGATTGAAAAATGACCCCATTGACCTCCTAGTGTTAGCAATCAAGTTTTATATTTGCACTAAGGTGTTGGAAACCACCCATGCCTATTAATATTCTAGTTGGCTCCCTTTTATGAGGACCTAACAAAGGTTTGAGAAGTTACCAAGAAGATTTATTTGGGCTAAAGAATATGGTGAAAAGGGTTCCCACATGTCAATTGGTCCCTATGTTTCACCCCAAGAGAATGGGGAAACATGGGAATTATTACACCCCACATTCAAGCATATGGTTGTGTGACAAATGGGAAATTCGGGAAATGGATGGTAATGAAGCACAGAAGATACAGGCGAGGAATTATATCTCTTTAGAATTCCCCTTGGGGAAAAAATCATGGCAAAAGATTAACATTAAGTGCCTTACTACCACTATTGTGCATGTCAAAATTAAAGGGACTTTTATTGTGAAAAGCATTGGGAATGTTGATGTTTTGGTAGCTACGGGAGGTATTAAGCTCCACATGTAACATATGAATTAGAATAGAACATTCTGGAAGCAATTGAACCATTAAACAAATGTGTGGAAACCCTAGAAGAAAAGTCGGCCTAGAAGAATAAATAATATTATAATATTATCTTCCAGAAATACAAGTCGGCTCCATAGGAAAAATATAAACAGAAAATATAATTACCAAAAAGTCGGGTCGAACCAGCTAGAAAAGTCATTGGATAGATTAATATAAATAGAGGACGTTTTAGCTCATGTGTACACCTAGTTAGAGTGAAAGTCTTGTGGAGAGCTGCAGTTGCAGCTGCAAGGAGGAATAAGGGTGCATGGTCATCTCTTGGTCTTGGTCTATCTCTTGGTGATTCTCTTGGTGACATTCTTGGTGATTCTCTTGGTGATTCTCTTGGTGATACTCTTGGTGATATTATTGCTAAGTATGGTGCAAATTTGAGAGAGTAGTGCAGCTACAGTTGTTGTAGTTGTGTATGGTACTTGTTCTATGGATATGGAGACTCTCTCTCTTATGTGCTACCCTTGGAGAAGGAGCGCTCTACTTGTCTTGAGTTGTTGTTGCAGTTAGCATCTAGGGTTTATATTTTGGTTCTAGAGTAGGCTTGCCAGAATTATTCTAAGTAAAGGTTAGTGTGCTCGAGGGTGGCATATATTAATTCCTATGGTTAGGTGACAATGATGTGACATTGTCTATGGTTAAACAAGCATACCAAAATTTCAACAGGGAAAGCATGGGAATTTGTGCTTGTTAGGGACCTAACCTCCCTAACCCCTCACGTAGGTAGAATAATATATTTTCCATGTAATAAAGGCCAGCATTAGTTAATAAGGCCTATTTAATAATGTGAACAAGTCTAATGTAATAAGACTTAATAAAATATTATGCTTCTAGAAATATCTTCCTCTATAATGTTCTTTAGACGATAGAAGTAGTATAAATAAGAGTAGGAGGCATAAGAAATCCATGTCTTGAGAATTATTGTAATAGAGAGTTGCTTTGTTGGAGGTTTCCCCCTCGAAGAGGCAAGTGAACATTGATTTCTTTCAAAAAAGGTATTATTGTTGGTATTGTTATTCTCATTGTTGGCATGCAATGAGTAGACCCGGGGTTCAACATTAATTCACCAACAAAACCCTAAAGATACCGACCCTTTCGTCATCTAGGGAGAAGTCTCACCTGAGGTATCTATGGGGACTACAGGAACCAGGTTTTCGCAGTCGTGAAGGGATGTGAGGCAGTCATTATGTTAGCACTCTGTAAATTTGTTTGACTGAGAAAAAAAAATGATAGAGGTAACCTACAGACCAACTTTAAGACTGGAAACTAGCCTTTCAAATCTAGAGAGGGCTCTCTCTGTGACTTAGTCTCTAATAGGTAATGACTTTGAATTATCAGCTAGATTTATGTGTTTGGGAAATGTTTTTGGTTTCACTGGTAAGGAAATACAGAACTTTGGGCTATGGAGTCAACCTCCTGAAAGCGAGAGAAATCAGTGACTTGGTAAATGAAACTTACAGAGGATCAAGGCTAAACAAGAAATGGTCTTTCAGTTCAATTGTCATTGTGTGTGGTGAAAGAAAGAGTACATAAAGCAACTTAGAGCACCATTAAAGGTGAATTCTAACTTACTTAGAAGAAGACACAAAGTTTAAATGGCGAAGTCTAAAGCACCGCGCGATGAATTTTAGACTTATTAAATGTTCCAATTTAAACAAAGAGAACATACATGAATTTATAGTAACAGGAAGTACATACATAGATAAGATCACAATACATCAAACCACCACCATTAGAATCTTTTTGTCAAAGCTTCGGGACTTCTGCATTGTTATTTGTCTTCATATTCAAATATTACATTCAAGATCCCTCTGTATACACTGCTTTTCCAACCCATATTACATTGAAAAGATAGAATATATAGAAAAAAATATGCCCCTTGGGCAATTATGCCTCAAACTACTTCTCCTAGAATTTCGGATTCGATTACTCCCTGCCAGATTACCTTTCGAGTAGAGTTCACTAAAAATGGAAACCCGACTGCATCCAATCATGTCATAACTAATGTCTTTGTCTTGATCGTTCAGTCATGAGTAAGATTCAATCATCAGTTTGTTATGCATCGACGTTTCTCCTTTTATGGGTTCCCAAATGATTGAGCGCACTGTCAGAAACTCTTCCACCTTGTGTATTGGGATTTGGTTATTGTCACGCGATCATTGGTTGTGGTATGCACGTTGAGAGTTGGTGTGGCAGATGTATGTTGGTTGTCACTCGTGTGATCTAGATGGAAACGACGATTGGGAGGCCACGCATCTCCTCCAAAAATGTCATGCATTTCACTTACACTTGTCCTCCTCAATATGTAGGTTCACAGCATATGCGCGACAAATATTCACCGCACGGGTGTCGCGTCAGACTTCTTGTTTATCGATAGAAAACAGGACACGTGAGGAGAAGGGTTCTGTGTCATGCTCAAAAAGACAAAATGGGGTTGTCTCAATCATGCCTATGGCCTCACCTGCAACCTTAACACTCTGAGTGTTTTCCTAAGAGACTAGTTTCGTTTGTTCAGATTTTTCACTTGTTTCCACAAGACCGCCTTTCCCTTTAGCTTCGCTTGAGTGCTAGCAAGAGCTGCGTGGGTGTTATCCATGGTTGGCCCACATTCCATGAATTTCTATGTGATTCTTTCCTCTGACACCCTTTGTTCCTCATGTACCTGAATGATTACGTCTTACGCCTATCTGAGCTGTATTTTGAACCAATTTGTGTTCCCTACTCGGCTCTACGACACTGACATATCAGCAGTCCTCTCTACCAACTATCTTCTTAATTATTTGTTTTCTTGATACATTTTGTCAATGGCGAGCTACGCTTGATTCAGCTGTTGCGACGACTCCTGAACCTCCATGTTTTTAGTGCCCAAGCTTCTCTGTCTTTCACTAATTCCCTTGCTTGAACCTTCAACAGTTTCTAGCCGAAAAACGCACATGAGTAACTTCTCAACAACAGACTGAGTGTGTGGTTCGCTAGGAGCTTATATATCCTCATGTTTCCTGATCAACCTTGGCCTGCCTCTTTTCTGAGGCATTGGTTGGTGGGATGACGAACCTTATATGTTCTTTCCTTTTCCCATGGCCTCTTCCATTCTTGACCATGCACTATGGAATGTTGTCTTCCTCGTGAATAGAGGGAAGTCTCCTTTGGGGTCCCTGGGGATGTCAGCTAAAATTAGAAATGAATCCCAGTCTTTGTCCATCCATATCAATTCTTCGACTATCAACAACTTGATCAATGAAAGATGGAATAATTTTTTCCTCGGTTGGTCAGCGTCGGCCTAGACTCTATTTGCCATATTTTCTAGGCTTCGATGCAAGAAAAAGGGTAAGTTCAAAGGCCTTTTCCCTGTGAAGTGCATCATCATCCTGATGCGATATGGGTATACTATGTCAGACCTTCCTTCACAGGTGAAATACCTTCTAATTAGCTTTAGGAGTTTGGGAAAGGCTCTTGGAGGTACTGACTCGGAACACCTGATCCGATATTCCATTTAGACAGTTTGTCTTGATAAAGTCTTCATAGCATAGAGTGTCTAAAGGCATGCCTTTAAACCACTTTTCACTGCGCAGAGGGGTCTCTGTCGCAGCTGACATAGTTTTCTCCATCACTCGAAAGGTGACTCTTGCAATGGTCGCGTGGAATCCATTAAACTTGAGGGTGAACTGTCCAGCCAGCTTCGCATTGTATCCTTTGATATTCTCACAATAGTGCATACATCTGACATGTTCAAAGGATGCCCTGATATCCGAATCTTCATTGATTAATGCCATCTCTTGAGGCTCAGACCTCATGGACCTGCCACTTCGCGCCTTCTTTCTTATGCTTTGGGATGTTTTCATGATACAAATGTGTATTTGTTTCACGTGCACGGTAATGAACGGTAACACCCTCTCTATGCGGAAAATGAGAATTATATATGTCGTAGAGACTTGTTGGAAAGGAAGTGACAGAAAATTTGCACGACAAGCAAAATCAACTCTAGGAGTCCATTGCGCAACTGCAAGGTGCTATGAAAAAGTTTGGTGCAGAAGGAGATCGATGTGGTGATAAACATCAATGGGAGTAGGGAAGCGCGATGAAAAATTATGGCGAGGTAGCAAGGTGTTGATAGACTTGTCGCGAGACAGATAATTTATACGCGGAAATAAATTCAACGTGATAGGAAGAAACTCCAAAGAAGAGAGGTTGATCGTGAGAAGAACTATCGTTCGGTGCACTAGCTCGCAACGTACTCCAATAGGCTTCAAACAATCACTGAAAATGAAGGAGACGCAGAAACTTGAATGAACAGACTCACAATACAAACGATGGAAATCAACCTTCCCACGGCGAAAGGACCCGGGACTTGTAGAAAAAACCATAGACAACGCACAAATTCGGAAGGTAAAGGAGAAGCATGCAGGGTGACCAGTATTTATACTTGAACAGGCAAGGGATGGAATCATGGTAGAGGATGATAAATCCATGGTGACAAGAAATTTGGAAGCAGGATGAAGATTTGCACAGCAAACTCGTGCAACGGGTACACTTCGAAGTGTGCAAAGTACAGATGATAAGATTTGCAGAGTATACATGATATGAGCACTGACATTTCTTAACCTTTCTAAATTCATAATTGGATGATGATGGTCGTTATATCCGTCGACGTGACCTTTATTCCAACAACTTGCCTCAACCTCTGGCACACAAATTCCCTCTTTCTGACATGACTCGATATTTTAGTAAAGGAACCTTTACAAGTCACAAATGACTAATCATGATGCCCTTTCTCGACTCCAAGGGCCAGACCCACCACTTTCTGATTTCAACCCATTCGTTATTTAGTACATGAATTCACACACTTCAACACACGAACCATGACTCATCTAGGACTGACTCTAACTGTAAAAATTACGGTGCTAACACATTCTTACCAGTCTACATAACATTCATTCATTATACCATATAACATGTGCACAGAACCATCAGATAGCATATTCATATTAACCATTCATTCATTATGTGTATGCAATAACCAGAATAATAAACAAACACATTACAACATACACAAAGACACCATATTTAACATGGTTCACCCCAAACTAGGATACATCCACAACGACTAGCATCTTACATTATCCATCAAAACCATCTCTTATAAAATGTGTGCATTGTGCTCATACATGATAACTCAGTTATACCCCAAAATTCCCTAATCGTTCATGCATACAATGCACACTTAGCTCTTCGCTCATACTCTTTCATATACTAAGTCATGCATAGATCACCAAAAATCAAAACAACCACCACTACTACTACCTTCAAACTTACTTCTTTCTACCGAAAACCCATACATATTTATACATTTACATTAGGGATTATCATGTTACAACATGGACCAAAATGTCTAACTAACTTCCTCCTTTTGTGTGCGTTGCTCCTAAAAGTGCACTAATTTCCTTCCTTTCTTCCGCATGTGTTACTCCTTAGTTGAATTGTCATGCAATTTTCTCCTGTGTGATTCCCAAAACTGGTCCCAAAATGTCCTGCTCCAATAAGCCTCGAACACTCACATGTGGCTCGTCTCGAACCACTTCATGCCTTCTTCCATGTTGCAATTAACTTCTATAACATTTCTCTTGCAGTCATGGCCTTTTCCTTTAATTGTGTTTCTTACTGCAAAATTCCCTCTATCTTCTCTACACTCTCTTGCACTTCTTGCTTTACTACGGCTTGCGCAGTTGAAACTTCCTCAGTTACCCAGAACGCTTCCTCCTACAGTGTCTCAATATTTTGTGTTCGAGCCCATTGTTATACTCTTATTTGGTTTATTTATAGGTACAACTTCCTATTCTCAGTGATTACAACCATATGTTCTACTGGTGGCAAGGTGCTCATCGTCACTTTCAACTTTTTCACCTCCTCCAACACAGCCTGCAACTTCTTCCCTATTCCTTGCAACTCTGCATCTTTTGTTAGTTGAATCCATACTTGTATGCTTTCTTCATACAACTTGGTACACTTCACCTCCAAACTCTTGATACTTTCCATTGTTGTCGTCGTTTTCTTCTCTATGTTCTCCCTTTCATCAAGTGGAGTGCTTAGCATAGTGTGTGCTTCTAAGTCTATTATCTTTGTGTGGAAGCCTTGAATGGCTTTTCTAATCTTCAACACTTGTTCTTCCAATGGAGTATCAACTTCCATTGGTATCTCTGGAAAAATTTTGTACACTTCTTGCACTATGTTTTTCAACCTTCTTTCTCTTTGTTCAACCTAATCCTGCTCCATCATAATTTTGCTATATTTTGTATGCAATGTTGCCTTAACATTTTTCACTTTGGTCAATTCTGTCATCGTCGACTCTGTGCGCAAATGTATCTCTTGTGTAACACTTATATGCAAACCCTTTAAAAATTCATCAACAACTGCGACAAGACTAAGTCAATATGACTTAATGCTTATGCTTTCTCTTGCATCTCTATTGAGGGGAATTCTAATGCTCCCGGTGATAACTTTATTACTTTTTTCTCTCTTGATGCTTCTGATGGGTGAAAGGTCATCAATATTGCTTATGTAATATGTGTTGTACTCTCCTCCTATTATTCCTTTATCCTTTGCTCTGGTGCTATCTTTGTTGCTTCTAAAAGCTTATGCAATCAAGTTATCTGCTCCTGCACATACATGTGTATCTCCTCGTGTTTCTGCATCGCGAGTTCAAACACATCATCCGTCACTTCCTTTACTTGATCTCCTATTTTCTCTAAGTCATCTTTTGTCAAGGCCTGGGGGGGCACTTCCTTGAATGATTTCCTCTTATTGTGTTAGTGTATTTATTTCGCCTTATAATGTTCTTTCCTCTTCTCTCTAGGGCGCGATATTGTTTTTTGTGTGTCTCATGTGCCATTTCCTTTTTCTTCCTATTCTTCTTCATTTTCTTCCAGATTGTTCTCTGATTCGGTCTCCTTTTCTGGTTTCTTTGTTTCTAGTACTGGGGTTTTCCATTCTTCCTCCCAATATTCTATAATCTCTCCAACCTCATCTCCTGTCAACTTGTATCTCATCGTCAGCCACTACCGATCTGGTTCCCTCTTGGCTTGGATATACATATGGTGTCTTCCTGCTTTAAAATGCACAATTTCCTTGTATTCTTCCACTACCTGCGGTAGTATGCACAATGTACCCTGAATTCTCTGCAAAATTACCTCTTTGTAAACACATAATGTGATGATATTATCCAATTGTCTTTCCTTGTGCGCAATATGCAACAAGTTCACATATCTTTCTGCCAAACATAGTTTCTTCTCAACTCTTAGAAATTGAGTGTCTTTGATCTAGGTGGATATCGGTGGCCACCCACCTATTCCAACTGGCACCTCATTTCTGTTTTTTGTTCAACACGTTCTTCTGTATTGCTTTGTAATTGTGGGTTCTACACTTCTGGGGTTGTCTGAAGCCCCACACATCCTCTAGGTGGATACAGGTGGCCTCTCTCCTAATCCAACTGGCTTATTTTGTATGTTTTCATGTCAGCACGTCTTGTTGTACTTATGGGGTCGTTTTGGGGCCCTAAACGTTGTTTTTTTTTGCTCTCCACAGTCAAACTATAGACAGAGTCAGAGTTTGATGGTGAAATGTGTAGTTATCTGAAATACCTTTCCAATGGGCTATCACGCACCTAAAATGGAGGTCGTATGAAAATGTTACGACCCTAGGAAGTTGAGCTGCCAAATTACACCAACTTACCCATAGGGCCCACATGAATTTTAGCATTTCACCTTCTAGTGTTAGGTTTTTGGATGTCTAGGGTTTTGCAATTCATTAGTAATATCAAAAAGGCATTTGGAGCCTCATTGTAATCCATTCTACTCAGACGCATGCATGTAGCAGCCACATCTCTTCTCAGAGATAGCTACCACCATTCGAGCAAGTCTTCAATTCTGCAGTTTTATAGTTTCAGTCTATTTCATTATTTAATAGAAGATATTGTTCAATGGATATTTGTGTTATTCTTCATATGTTTTTGTTTATTGTATTCATTATGTTAATCAATTCGTTCCGCTCCTAAATCTGGATCAGTGGTATCAGAGTGGTCTGCTCTTCATTTATTTTTCTTCATGCATGTGCCCGACAAGGTCTAGGTACAAGAAGTTGGGACTCGAACCAATCAAACCATTACAAGATCAGTCGCGTCGAACCTAGCAACAACCCATGGGAGACAAAAAGAAAGATGATGGAGCAGGAGATCCTATTAAAATGTTGCTCGAGGAAGCCCTTGCATGATAAAGGAATGAAATGATGGACAACTTCATGCATATCCTTTGATGGTTTCCCATAGGAGAAGCATCTTCATCAAGTGGCCATGCAACCCCCTTTAAGGTACATGTAATTTTTTTCATTCCATTATTTGAAGGACTGATAGATGCATATGTTGTAGGTAAATGGTTGAATCTGCTCGAAGGATATTTTTCGGTCCACAATTTTTCTGATAGGGAAAAGATCACTTTTTCACTCCTCAAGGTCGTTCTCCATGTTAAAGACTGGTGGGATACTTACTCTAAGAAAAGGGTCGTTGAAGAATCTGAAATGTTTGTGGTGGCCCCTACATGGGATTCCTTCCAGGTCGCCATTAAAGAACAGTACTACCATGTTGGAAACTACAAAGACCAGTACACCAGATGGACCACCCTACGTCAAGAAAGGGACCAAATAGTACCATACTTCACAAATATTTTCCATACCCTGCGCACCAAATTGGGTATAAAATACTTTGAGTGTCATCTGGTGCTCAAATACCATGGTTGTTTTCATAAATACATTGAAACAAAAATGGAGTTCCTGGACATTGCCTCATTGGGCACTACTTATAGATACGCCATCAAGATCGAGCAGAAATTTAAGTAGAAGCGACAAGAGTTTGGATCTTCAAACCCCTCACAACCAAAGTAGGGAAAAGGTAGCCCCAACCCACACAGAAAGGGACCAAGTCAATATGGACGCCCTCAGGACAACCAGTCCAAGCCACGACACAAGAAGGGAAATGAGAAGATGAAGAAGGACATGGGAAAATGGTGTGATTACCATAAAAGTCCTTGGCACAACACCGAAGAATGTCACTCCAAGCAATACCTCATGGCCAAGCTGAAGGCTTCCATGTCAGAGGCGAATCCTGATTCCAAGTCAAATCCTGAAGGAGGGAAGTGGATTATCGATGATGAACCCAGTTCCAACTGTCACTACCACTAAATTCTGACCAAGTGAACCAGAAGAACCAGAGGAAGGAGAACGCCTCTTTCACTCATAAATGTGGGTCAAGGGGGCTCCGATTCATTTCATTGTTGACAGCAGTATTCAAAAGAACCTAATTTCATCAGAGGTCATCAAGCGGTTGGACATGCCAATGATGTCACACCCGCAGCCCTACACCATCAACTGGCTTCGCCAAGGAAGAGATCTCTCGGTCATCCAATAGTCTCGTCTTCTCTACGAAATCAAGCCTTTCAAAGATGAGGTACTATTTGATATTGCTCCCCTTGAATTTTGTGATGTTCTTTTAGGAAAACCATATTTGTGCAAGCATCATGTTGTGTATGAGTCTAGACCCCACAGTGTTATTATTACATTAGGTAGACAATTGTACAAGATCCCAGACACAGAGCTGCCTACTGCTATTTATTTAATTTCTTCTAAGAAATGCAGTAAGGTCATTTCACAGACCGGGAAGTTTTTCTTCTTTGTGATCCATGCTCACAGTAAGCAGAAGGTCATTGCCAAATCTGTGGACTCTACACAATGCCTCTCTTTGTAGTAGCAGCAAGTGGATGGGATCGTGGAAGAATACAAATACTTCTTCACCTCACCTACAGGGGTACGGACACACTACCAAGTCAAGCATCCAATTGATCTGACCCTCGGTGCACCTCTACCTAATGGACCAGTCTATCGACACTCATTGATGGAGAATGAAGAAATCAGGCATCATATCTGAGAGCTTCTTCAAAAGGGGCACATCAGGTCCAACTCCTCCCCTTACGGAAGCCCGATTTTACTAGTGTAGAAGAAGGATGGGACTTGACAACTATGCATTGATTACATAGCCTTAAAAAAAATCACAGTCAGGAACCACTACCCCAATCCTAGGATTGATGACCTTCTTGACCAACTCAAGGGGGCCAATTTCTTCAGTAAGATTGACCTAAATTCTGGCTACCACCAGGTTCCCATTGAACCAACTGATTTATGGAAGACAACCTTCAAGTCTAAAGAAGGTCTCTACGAATGGCTAGTCATGCCCTTTGTCTTAACAAATGCACCAACAAATTTCATGAGATTGATGGATGACGTATTGAGATCCTTCACCAACTCCTTTGTGGTAGTATATTTGGATGACAACCTCATCTTCAGCAGAACATGGGAGGAGCACAGGTGGAATATTCAGCAGGTTTTGAGCACTCTATAACAGCACAAGATTTATGCCAACTTGGAAAAATTATCTTTTGGCATGAACAAGGTCCAATAATTGGGTTACATTGTTGATGAGCATGGGGTACATGTTAATCCAGCTAATGTCCAAGACATTCATGACTGGCCAACCTCGACCACACTGACCGAGCTTTGGATATTTTTGGGACTAGCCAACTTCTATTGACGGTTCGTGTTGGGATTCTCCCATATTGCATGGGCCCTCAGCTAGGTGACCAAGGGCAGTGGTAGGGCCAATTTTGTGTGGGGAAAGGAGCATAAACAAGCATTCGATGATATGAAGCATCACTTGTGTTCATCTCCAGTCCTCTCCTTGCCCGATCTGAAAAAACCATTTGAGATTGAGACTGATGCATCTAACTATGTTGTGGGCATAGTTCTCACTCAGCATGAGCATCCAGTGAAATACCATAAGGAGACACTCTCCGATACTTTCCAAAAATACCCCACCTATGACAAGGAAATGTATTTCATTGTACAAGCATGTCTTCAATGGAAACACTACATTTTGGGGAAAGAGACGATCATACACACTGATCACAATCCTCTATAGTTCATACAGACACAGGGGAAATTGCAGAACGATCGCCATCAGAAGTGGTCCACCTACTTGCAGCAATTCCATCTCAACATCAAGTATAAGACCGATATCTCCAATTGTTTTATTGACTTCCTCAATCAATATCCTGTGGCAGAACTCACCACTGTGCTCCATTCCTGTGGACATGAAGCATCTGAGTGGCCCCAACTTTATCAGCAATATCCAGACTTCGCCACCACCTACCATCTCTTGGGTACAGGTGCAACTGTCACTAATTTTCACATTCAGGACAGACTCTCATGCCACCTATGCCATCTCTTTGTTCCTACAAGCGAGCATGTAAAGTTAATATGGGAAGCCCGCTATAGTTGTGTAGCAGGACATTTTGGCATAGAGAAAACCGTGGTCGTTCTTCAAAAACATTTTTATTGGCCAAAACTTCAATAGGACATCAGCAAGTATATCATATCTTTCACTGCCTATGCCTATTCCAAGCTAGCCATAAAGAAGCAAGGCTTATACACCCTTCTTCATATTCCCGAGAATCCTTGGGAATCCATCTCAATGGATTACATGTCTGGATTGTCCTCCACCAAGAAAGGAAATGACTATGTGTTTTTGGTCGTTGATCAGTTTTCAAAGATGGCCATCCTCACAACCTATAAGAAGAATGTCATAGTGGAATATATTTCCAACCTCTTCTTTGAACGAGTGTGGGTCCACTGTGGGATACCACAGATCATCATATCCAACCGAGACAACAGGTTCGTTAGCACCTTTTGGTCGAGTCTCTGGTCTCTATTGGACACCAACCTCACAAAATCCACTGTTTTCCACCCCAAAATTGATGTTCAAACAAAGGTCGTCAATTGGATGATTGTGCACATCCTACACATGTACAATTCTAAGCATCCACGTACGTGGGACGAGAGTCTCCCATATGTCCAACACAGTTACAACAGGGCTCTCCATAGTTCCACCAGACATAACCCATTTCAGGTGGGTCTGGGATTCCAACCCTTGGGACCCATTGGTCTTGCACTTCCTCTTTCCACCACATAGACAGACTCTTCCCCTGATTAGTTTGTGATCGACAAAGCCACCAAATTCATTAAGCAGATTCAGTACATCCGCCAACATGTCCAGAAGATTTTGCAGAAAACCAATGCTAAGTACAAGAAACACCATGATCAACATAGGGTACCACACCAGTTTCAGGTTGGTGACAGAGTCTGGTTACATCTGCAGAAGGAGCATATCACCGGGCCCCATTGGAAGCTTCACCCACTTTTTTATGGGCCTTACACTATAAATAAGGTTGTGGGTAGCAATGCTTTTGAGCTCAACACTCCACCCTTCCTTGGTCTGCATCCAGTATTCAATGTGGACCTCCTTCGGCCATATTTTCCACCATTATTCGACACCTCTAAGATCGCAGAACAACTGACACCAACAGAGCTCAACCCTGACTGCATGGAACAAGCATCCATTGATCATATAGTGGACACATAGGTCAAGGGCACTCGCCAGCAACGGATCCAACTTTATTGGGTTGTCAAGGCAGGGCAAGTCCTACACCAAGGAAAGTGGCTCACCTAGGGCCAAATCCAGCAGAAGTTTCCTCACCTGATGGGGGAACTCAACACAATGGAGACCATTTCTTATTAAGGGGGGAGGATTGATCCAAGTGGATATTGGTGGCCACCCACCTATTCCAATTGGCTCCTCGTGTCCATTTTTTATTCAACACATTCTTTTGTACTAGTTGTGAGTTATACACTTCCGGGGCTGTCTAAAGCCCCACATATCCTCTAGGTGGATACAGGTGGCCTCTCACCTAATCCAACTAGCTTATTTTTTATGTTTTCATGCCAGCACATCTTTTTGTACTTCTGGGGCCGTTTTGGGGCCCTAAACGTTGTTTTTTTGTCTCGCCATAGCCAAAATATAGATGAAGTTAGATTTTGACAACAGAATGTGTAGTTCTCTGAAATACCTTTCCAACGGGCTATCACGGGCCTAAAACAGAGGTCGTATGCAAAAGTTACGACCCTAGGAAGTTGAGGTACCAAATTACACCAACTTACCCATAGGGCCTACATGACTTTTGGTGTTTCACCTTCTAGGGTTAGGTTTTTGGATGTTTAGGGTTTTGGAATTCATTAGTAATATCAAAAATGCCTTTGGAGCCTCATTGTAATCCATTCTTCTCAAACAGATGCGCGTAGCAACCACATTTCTTCTCAGAGATAGCTACCACCATTCGAGCAAGTCTTCAGTTCTGCAGTTTTACAGTTTCAGCCTATTTCATTATTTAATAGAAGATATTGTTCACTAGATATTTGTGTTATTCTTCATATATCTATGTTTATTGTATTCAGTTTGTTAATCATTTTGTTCCTCTCCTAAATCTGGATCAGTCTTCTGGCTCCCTCCAAGCCACTAATGCAATCAATATCAATAGCCACGCATCATGAAATTTGATTCATTTATCTTGTGCCTCCCTGCAATCCATCAAGAACTGGTTTACCAAGAACGTCGCCTAGTTAATTTGTACTCTTGTGATGCACTTCTCATCTATTTCTATTACATATGTTGATACTTTATCTTTGTGACATTTCCTCAACAACTTGCAGGCCAACACATGCATCGTGAACCTGAAAGTATCATCATTAATACTTGCAATGTCCAAACAACACACTCCTCTATGTGTGTCATAATTATCTTTCATCTTCTCTACCAAGTCTTTCTACTTATATTTTTCTATGAATAATGGTAGTGGGTCTTACCCTATTGATGGTAGTTCAGTGATTCACACAATCATATGTTTATCTATGAGAATTGCTCTGTCTAACCACAATAACCCCCCATGGATTCAACTTAATAACATCTTGACGCAAATGTTTATCTCTGCGCTCCTGCCAAAAACCCCCCATGGATTCAACTTAATAACATCTTGACGCAAATGTTTATCTCCGCGCTCCTGCCAAAATGCGATATCTCTAACAAATTAAGTTTTCATGTTTTCTCCATCCTTGCTTCCCACTCTTGTGGCTCTACTATAATTTCCTGTGAATCTAGACTGAGGTTTCTGTGCATGTACTTGTCTATTTCATGTATTTCCTATCGCTCCCATTGTATCTCCTTCAATGATTACCCTTGGTGGGATCTCTAGTTCAACAAGTTTATACTTCATCTCCTTTGGTAGCTTAACCTACTTCGTCATCAACTTCCTAGGTGGCACATAACCATTTGAAAAGTTCATCGGGATTGGCCCTGACGTTGACGCTCCCAGGGTTTCCTTGAATATAAGTATAGTTGTATTCCTGGTGCATTATTTCTTCTGTTGTGATGGGGCTTCTCCTGTCTTTGGTGGCACCATTTCTCTCTGCAACTAGCTCAGGTCTACAACTTACTTGTTCGACTCCATTAAACTCCCTCGGATCTTTCTATCTCTCTGGATGCTCGAACAATAATAACCTTTTCATGTCGACCCCTTGTCTACTTTTATATCCTATCATCGTCAGTTGCTTCCATTCTTCTTTGCACCAATATTTCCAGTCTAATCCACTTTCATTCACATTCAATTTTTTCCCTAATTCTTCATTAACTTTGTATCCTCTAGCGGATCATACGCTAGATTTTCCAGCTTAACAAAATCCTCTTGTGATTTTTCATTTATGATTATGCATCTCCACCACCTCAACGTCATTTTTTATCTTTAATGCTTGTCACGTCATGTATGTTATTTAATTATTTTCCTGCCCTCTGTGCAGATCTTTGTCGCAATTCAATCCTCCTTCCTGTGCACAATTCCTTCTTCTTTCTACATATCTGTGACATTTTTTGGTTTTTCTCTTTACTACTTTAACTGTTTGAGCAATACCTTGTGCATAAATTCAACGTTCGTTCAAACTCTTTTATTTATTTTCTTCTTTTCTTTTCCTTTTTTTATGATACACCATAATACAGATCTATGGTACACATACTGCACACTCAAACTAGTGCGCGGAAGCACGACTGTGCCTATACAATTTCAGTCGACTACTATTTACTAGTCCTTCCACAATTTCCACATTTATTTTCTCCAATTGAATAGAACCTAACTCTGTCACATATATTATCACATATGGACCCAACCAGTGCATTTGGAACTTCCCAGGGTGTTGCAAAAACTTGTTGTCATAAAGAAAAACTAAGTCTCTTGTCTGTAACTTCTTCTGTTTAATGTGTTTGTCATGCCATGATTTCTTGCATGCTTTCTGAACTTGTTGATAGAATCCTATGACAAACCAGACTTCTTCCAGCTCTACTAGCTCTAACGGTCTTCTTTGTATTGTGCCTGCATCAATAAGCTTTGTCAACGTAGCAATGCACAAACTTGGCACAATGAATTCCATAGGCATGACTGCATCCTAGCCATACACTAATATGAATGGTGTATGTCATGTCAACTTCTTACTTGTAGTCTTGTACGCCCATATCATTGTTGGAATCCTCAAATTCCATTCATCTCAACTCACATTACATACCTTAGTCAATGCATGCTCTAGTATCTTGTTGAATGCTTCTACAGTTTCATTTGCCTAAGGATGATAAGGTGTAATCTTATGGTGATGAATATAGAATTCCTCCGTCAAGGCAACAATTGTCCTATTCAGAAAATGAGTACCCTAATCATTCATAAGGATTCTTGGACATCCAAACCTTGTAACCACATTCTCAAAAAGAAATTGTGCAATAGTCTCCACATTGCAATCTCTGACTGGTTTTGCTTTATCCCATCTGGTTAAGTATTATGTTGTAGTGATGATGTATCTTGCTCCTGATCTCTTCGTTGGTGGATTGATCGGTCCAATGAAATCAACTGCCCATTTATCAAAATCTTGCAACATGACTTGAAGTACTAATGGCATCTCATATCTCTTGGAAGGCTTCCCAACTCTTTGAAATACATCACACATCTGACAAAATTCCTTCACATCCTGATGAAGGGTGGGCCACCATAGTCCTACGCGCAAAATATTCTGAGCCATCAGTTTTTCTGCATAATGGCCTCCCACAAATCCTTCATGTGCCTCTGTAAATATCATATGTCTTTCAAGCTCCAATACACATCGTCACATAATACCATATGTGTCTAACTTATACAAATTTCCTGCTATTAGTTGATAGTTTGTTTCCTTCACTACTAACTGCTTCTTCTACACAACTCTAAATTCGTTGGGCTACTCCTGTACTCAAGAACTGGACTATATCTGCAAAATAGTCATCAACCATTTGTACTGCAAATAAATGCACATATTTTCCTTATAGTATGTTGACAAATGATCTAGTCCTGAATTTAGATTTCCTGGCTTCACAATTACTTCAAAGTCATATTCCTGAAATAGTTGTAGCCATCTGCATATCCCCACCCCCCCTCCCCAACACTGGCTTATTGACTAAGTATCTCAGTGCATAATGATCTATGTGCATTTTAAAGTGTGAACGCAACAAATAATGTCTAAACTTATGTAATGCGTACACCATGGCTAATCCTTCCCGCTCTGTATTAGTATAGTTATGTTCATTAGTTGAAAACTCTCTTCTTGCAAATGTAATGGGATGATCTAAATCTCCTTCTCCGTGTTGTGCTAGAATGGAGTCTAATGTTATAGATGACACATCCATGTGAACATGTAACTCCTTCTTCCAATATGGAAATATCAAAATCGAAGCGATAACTAACTTCTGCTTCAACATATCCAAACTCTTCTAATTCCTCATTCAATTGAAATTTCACTTCCTTCTTCAATAACTTTTCCAACAAAGTTTTGATCTGGCCATATACCCTAATAAACTTCATGTAATACCTTGTATGACCCAACGTTGTTTGTAATTGTCGCACTAAAGTAGGCGATGGAAAATCAAAAATTACCGCAATCTTTGCAAGATCAGCCAATATTCCATGTTTGCATACTACATGGCCCAACAAAATACCAAACAAAGTGTAGAGAATGCACTTCTTTAAGTTTAAATATATCTCAAATTGCATACTACATGGCCCAACAAAATACCAAACAAAGTGTAGAAAATGCACTTCTTTAAGTTTAAAGATATCTCAAATTGCATGCATATGTCCAACATCAAGCACGAAGTTTCAACATGGTCTTTCATAAAATTAAACATTGTCCAATCATCTAAGTATACTTCCAAGAACTTATGACTCTGCGACAGGTTCAATAATTCTTGCTTCCAACATCCTATCTATATTTGCTTTCACCTTCTGCTTATACATTGGGTTTAATTTGTATGGTAATTTCTTGAATAGCTTAACATCTGGTTTCAAATATATCTTCATCTCTCTTAACTCTCTAGCAATCCCTTTCATCTCTGAAAATATAGTTGGAAATAAATATTGATATTTTCATAGTAAATCAACAATATTTTCAATAGTCTCTTCATTCCAGTAATCTCCTATGTTCACAAACTCGGACTTATCCTCTGTACCAATATCCACTTTGTGTGTTCTTAGTGGTTTTGCATATATAGAAAATTCAAGTTCTTGACCTTCTACTACGCATTCTCCTTCAATTTATGGTATTTGTAACTTTCTCAGATCTTCATCCTCCTGGTCTTCTCCAACGACATTATAACATTCCAAAACTTCTCGAACCGTCATAGAAGATCTATGCGCTCTACATACGAGTTCTAGTTCTATCGAGTCTTCTGATGAAAAATACATTTTCCTTGATAACCTACAGAGTTGTGTCTATTGAAGGGGCCTCATCTTCAAAACTAAAAGTAACCTTGAAGTTATGAATTAAATCTTCCCAATATGTTGTCTCTCTGCGCACTTCCATCTCTAAGTACCCGTTCTTCATAATTGTATCCAAAGTGTGTATAAACAAGTTCATCCATTCTTTCTTTGGTATTGATCTCCATGTCACAATGCACTATGTAACATGCTCTATAGGATAACTCAACCATGTATATTTCCACACAATATATTAATTTCCTGCTCCAAATCTGATTTGTAATAAACTTCTTCATTGTTTCCAATTGTCTATCCTCTCCTTATGCACAACCCACCATCTTGTTGAGGTTGCTCTTAGTGCGACATCTAAAGATAGCAGTCTTTATTGATATGGTATATGTAGTTCAAATTATTTCACAAAGGGATCCACATCTGTTAGTCCATAATATTTTGGAAGATCACAAACCTCAGTTCCAATCCAACGCAATGAACGGGTGATTTCCACATATCTCCTTGTGGATACTTCATGCACACTTTGTTGCCAATGGTCTAGGGCCTCTTCATAATCTATCACAAAAGAACTAATGCTTTTCCAACTAATTGCACCATCACCCATAGGGTTAACGTAATCATCCATACGCACAATCATATTATAAAGGTTATCTAATTCTTTTCCCCTTGTTGATTCCACATATCTTCTTCCTTTAGTCAAATATAATGGCGCAACAACTTTCAAATCTCCTACATCAAAGACCATATGCCTCTTCTTCAAATCAATGATATTCTGTTTATCAAAATCTCAATCAATTCCTAAAATTACGAGATATGGTTTTCTACCATATATTATCTCAATCACTTCAAAATCTATTGTACTGCATGTTATCACCATAATAATTTCTAGATGGTATCTGAGCTTCAAAATTTTAGTGAAGGGTTATATTGCCATGGAGATATGATAAATCATAGGACTCAGCTATATCTAGCGATGTATGGACAAAATACCGGATATGTAAAGAGCAAGACTCAGCAGACCATCGATCCTAAAAGCGGCCCAGATCAATAGCTAAGGCACATATCAGAGATTTAACTAACGTGAAGATTAAGCAATCGAGGGTGGGCCGGGGAAAACCGTCGTGGTTTCATTATAGGACGTGTGGCTCCTATAAAGGTACATCAGGGAAAAATTAGTCTGACTAAAACCACTTCCTCCAACCCTCGATGCCAAAGCCGTTGGGCAAATGTGGATCGTAGATCATGAAGCAGCCTGGATCAACAGCTAAAGCTTATATCGGCTATTGAAACAACACGAGGATTAATCGATAAAGGGAGGGCCGGAGGAAATTACCATTATTTAAATCATGGACGTGTGGCGCCCTCAGAGGCACATTGGGGTGAAAAGCGGTCCACCTGAAACTGCTTTCTCCAAGCCCTGATGTCAATAGATACCTATAAAAGGAGGAAACCCCCAACATTATTCTATGATAATTTGAAGCATTCAAACATTTGGAAATTTGGCGCAAAGATTCCAGTCGAATTTCAAATCTCAGAACCGAACCAGACTCGTGCTTTTTTCCACTTGACAGGTATTCTTCATCATGGCTGCCAATCTTGTTGTTTTATCCGTGAATGAACAAGAGATCTCCTCCAGGGAGGAAACCCTGATTGACAGATATTTTGATGTTTTCAACACAAAGATAACGGTCTCGCCCGTTTCCATGTCTAGATCGAATTTGTTGGACAATGTTGGAACGTGCATACCTTTCCTCGAAGCATCTTTAGCCTCCATCATCCCTTACATCGTAGAAACGGTCTTTCCATTCCCTGGATTTGTAAGTTGGTGTGCAGAGCATTATTCTCAGGGAGAAAGAGTCATTTTAAATAAATTAGGATCAGAAGTTCTATGTAAAGTAGACATTCCATCACTCTTGTATACTCTCAATATACCAGACACCTCCCCCACAGTGTCAGAGCCTTTCGAGGAACAGAGAATGATCACAATTTATAAAGAGTGCCCGCCCAAAGTTAAAACCTTATTTCTACAGACCATAGTCAAGCCTGGACATCATTCAGAGAGTCTATTGTTCCCTGCCAGTGTAAGCGTCATGATTATTGAAGTCCAATGGGATTGTTCTCTGCAAAGTCAAATTTTAGGGTTAGACAATGACAAGTTAGTGGTAGAGGTCATGTTAGCTTTCCTATTGATTTGATTTCTGTCTGGTCAGTAAGTCTGTGTCCGTTTTGATGAATTTATTGCAGAGAATATACATCAACAGCTGGTCAACTTCAGCTCGTTGAGACACTTCAGATACTACACTCACTTGTTGAGAATGTTTCTGGAATCCAACAAAACTGAATTTCCTGAAACTGCTTTTATTTTGACTGAGTGTAAAAGGATCACCATGCTCATCTTCATCAACAATATTATGTCTAGGGTATACAGTCTCATTTTTGGGTCATATCTATCAAGAGTTCTGGAAGAAATGAAAAGCTCATTACAGCCAAATCCAGAGAGCATGGTAGGAGATTGGGTGTTGTTCACACAATCTACTGTGATTTGGGAATATGGATACCAGGAAGGACCTTATCTTTTACCAATTTTTCTGATGCCCGGGATATTTTCTTTGGAGTTCATAAGACAAAGGATTATCTCAGAGACTGAGCATTTTTTGAAAGCACACAATGATTCTAATCTGAAATTTCCTTTCGTGGTAGGTTCCTTTGTGGTGAAGAATAAGTCATGTTTTCCCCAAATTCAATCCAAGCTCAGTGAATTTGGTTTCACACAGTTGCAATGGAGAATATATGATCCGCATCAGATCATATCAAAGAGAAGATTGGCCAGTAGACAAGGTCCCTATGAAAATGAACATGTCGAAGGATTCGATGAGTTGGCCAATCTAGAGACTTGTGCAGAGATGGAGGTCACCATGTAGCAAGATCAAACAAAACAAACGGAACCATCCTCTCAGCAGATCCCAGCACAGAAACCTTCCCCTAGGTTGGTTATCAAAACTCCCAAAATGAGCGTCTACAATAAGAGGAACAGTTCAGAAGCACTAGGTGCCAGTAGCCAACAAAACATTCTCAAGATAATGAAAATCACATCATCATCTCAAGTAGTTGACCTGGAAGAGGAAGAACTCAAAGGAAAAACATGCATGGATATGGTAGAGGCTACAGCCAAGAACGAAGAAACTAGTACAGAAAATAGGCCACAAAATGAAAGAAACACAAAGGTTTTCAGCAGCAGGAAATACATATTTCGCCAGACACCTGGGGCAGTGTACCAGTCCATGGAAGATTTAATGAATCAGTATGTTGTGAAGGGAAGTATGGAAAACAGTGAAATAAGAGATCTTTTACATGAAGTATAAAGGACTTCTCAGCATAAGACTTCCTTACTCTCAGTCAGGGAAGTGGATAAAAAGACATTTAACATTGTAGTGGTTGATGATGATAAGGTATCCGAGATAAAAATGCACTATGAAAACATCGTTGGCCCTAACAAAGTAAAATTTCATAGGAATTTCAGTGACATGTTATATTCTGATTATCTGAGCTTGGCTCTAAAAGTTGCAATATTAACAACATATGCATCAAAACTAGATGGACAATTGAAACAGGAAAAGGTGTCCAGCAAAGCCTGGATGACACAGGTCAAAAGGCTAGAGTCTAAAGGTACCCAGGGGTTGAAAGCTTCTTTGGATGAAAAGGACAAGATGATCCAAAGTCTAAAGAAAAGGCTGAAGGTGTCACCTACAGATCATCCACAGACAGCAGAATTGACTGCATTGGAACAGGAGAAAGAAACATTCAGACAAGAGGCACTCGATTACAAGTCTAAATTGTTGCAATTAGAGAAAGAGAAGGAGCATTGGTCACTAGTGTAGGCAGCAACATTAGACATGGCAGTTATTATACCTGCTAATACAGAGGTTGGATCAAGCACTGAGGGGTTAGTCCAAGCTATGTCCCAGGTGAGCTTAAAAACAGGTGAGATCAAGAGTCTCAAAGAGAACATGGAAAGAGAAAATCAAGATTTGCAGGAGAGAGTGAGAAAGATAAAAACCAGGTTAAAGGGAAAGATGTTATTGCAGGGAGCCAAACATGTAATATGGGACGCTATTGCTGCATAGATTGCTAAATTCAGGGTTTATTTGAATTTTATCAACGACAAAGATAACATGGTTGCTACAGCTCGGAACAGATGTGCTGTTGTAAATGAAATATTAGCAAAGAAACCCTCGGAGTGGGCCCAAAATGCTATTGATTTACTGAATGTTGTACCAACTGATGAACTTCAAACAATTGGTGTGAAAGACGGGACCGCATTGATCATTTCAGTCGGGAGGACCATTGCCAAGCACAACTTACTTGGATCGGTCCAGAACAAAGCTATGCAAATGGAGCACAACATACACGAGTTTAAAGACACTTTTGAAAAATTGTTTACCAAAGGCCTTCCATCATTTTGGGATGGTAAAGGCTCATTATACAATCAAGAAGACTATCACTCTCTCCTCATGCAATGCAGAATGGACCATTCTAAGTTTGAAGATATGGAAGAAAGTCTGAAAGGCCCGAGTCTAGTAGATTATTTGGCTACAGATTTCAAAATTTTAAACAAGTTTAAAATAGTGAAGGTCGGCATGCCAACCATGTCCTATGCTACACGCATTGACTTGGAAATTTTGATTAAAGATATGATGGATTACAAAATCCCCTAAGCTCCACAATGGAAAGAAATCGTGTGGTTGGGTAAGACAAAGTGCAACGTCTCCGGAACCAACAGGTGATTTCTAGGTGTCACCAGTTTTGCAGATCTGGCAGAAGCTCAAAGCGAGACAGATGGCGTGGAGGAATTCAAACAGTCAGAGAAATTGTTCATGATTTTGAAATGTTTTCTTTTTGCTAATTATTGTAAATCGTTTCATATACCGAAACTGTCAATTGAAATTGTTATAGAAGTTGAAACGTTTTAGTTTCAGTTGTTTTGATCAAATTGTATAAGTACTGAGAGACTTGAATTGATTAATGTTGGCAGAAGTGAAAGAGCACATTTTGGTTGTCTCAAACGCTATTTTGTAAATTTTCTGAATTTGAATTTGAATCTGAATTAAATATAAATGCGGAAGATTTTGAAGTCTCTATGAAAAGATTCTAAAGGGTGGTGATATGAGCTTTGTTTCCTTTAATCGTATGTATTTCCTATGACCTGTCTTTCACTTGCATTTTCTTCTATTTAAATTGGAGAGTTAAAGGCCCAGACTTCATCATTTGATGTTCTTGGCTTAAGCAATTTAAACTATGTGATTGTCTTCTTAACTAAATCAGAATTCATTTCGATAATGCTCTGATGCAGTTATTTGTTTCCTCTATCTTCCTACACTCTATCTAAATTTAAGAATAACTCAGATTCATCGCCTCGTTTAGCCTTTATCCTCTGGAGAGTTCTATTGGCGGATGCATTGTTTTCATCCACTTTCAGAATTTTGACTCCATATCCCTGTGTGTTTCTCCTCTTCCTTGCCAGCAACTTTATTAAAAAAAACCCAAAACAAACCAAATATTGCCACCAATTCCCAATGAAATATCAAGTGACACGAGAGAGCCCTCTCTGAGTTGAGCAGGCTAGTGCCTCAGCTCTAAATCTGGTTGAAACATTACCTCTTTCATTTTCCTATCAGTCGAACAAAATTTACAGAGTGCTAACATTCTGGCACCGTTGCTAGGGACGAAATTGAAAAAAATCTTCCCTGGGAAAAACGACTTAAATCTTTAGTTTGATCCCTGAGGGTGATAGTGACTCAATTACCTTATTGGTTGAGATTATTTTTACCCTGGTGACTCCGTTACTCAGTGACCAGTTTCACCACACTGTGTGAGATAGAAATCGTGGCTCCTAAGAAAGTTCACACCAAGAGAAATCCAAACCCAGAAGCTGCAATCCTTGTGTCTGACCCTGAGAGACTTGTATGTAGAAGAAAAGAAAGGCATGTAACCCCAATATTGCATCTAGACCGATATTTGTCCTTGCCTACAGATGGAGCAACTAGCATCGAAGACCTTGATTTTGACATGAAATTTGAACAATCCTTATTCAGAACTAAGTCTGAATCTTGTCTAAGCAAGACTATCTTTGACGAAAATAGATTTCAAGATATGGTTTTAGCCGCATCTGTTAAGACTATAGTGACCCCTGCTCAGAACCAACATCCACTCCAACCCCTCACATCAGCTATGGCAGGCATATTTGCACCCCTCATACTGCCCACTCAACTACATGATCTGCCTCAAAATTATAATCAAAGGATTAAACTATATGATGTTGAAGGTAATATATCAGCCCAAAAACATCTAGACCGGTTTAATGATTTCATAGACTTGGAAGAAGTACACTGTGAAGATGTGAAGATGATTTTGTTCACACAAATACTTGCGAGAGATGTAAGGAAGTGGTTCAAAGCCCTTCTAGCAGGTAGTATCGCAGATTTCAAAGCCTTTGAAACAAACTTCCTTGCAAAATGGGGAGATAAGAAAAATCCCATTCAGTTGCTGACCCAGTATAACAATATGAAGAGGTCACCTGACGAGACGGTATAGAAGTTTTTGGCTAGATTCATGAAGGTGTATAATGTTATTCCTGATGAATTAACCCCCCCCCCCAAAAAAAAAAAGGCTACTCAACTCAAATATCTTGATTCTTTCGAAAGTGACTTTGCCTTATTATTAAGAGAACGAAGATCCACCTCATTGTATGATATGACGATCGGTGCCATAGAGGTGGAAGTGAACCTAATGGCTTCAAGGAAGATGAAAGCTAATGCTGGCAGAGACACAAACAAAATGCAAGACAAAGCACAGCCTTCGACGTCATAAACAACGGAGGAAATATTTGAAGCAATGATGAGAAACATGGAGCGGATGATGGAAAGAATGGCTCTAGGAAATAAGTCTAACCCCAGGGAACAAGTTGATGGTCCACCCAGAAATCCGAGAAGACCATTTGTTCCACAGATTAGAAAAAGAGAGCCAAGAAATCAAGGAAATCAGGGGAATCAAGCAAATCAGGCAGATCAGGCAAATCAGGGAAATCAGGGAAACCAAGGAAATCAAGGGGAACAATAAATCAAGCCTCCCTTTTAAAATAATTATGTGAATGAAGATTATGATGGATATTTCGAAGATAATATGAACTATTGTGATGACAAAGAAACGTAAGTATTTTTGACCAAAGAAGAACATGACCAGTTCATGGACGCGAGTGAGATATTTCTGCAAGATGAAGAAGAAAGGGTATCAGTAGAAAGAGAAGATTATGAGGCTGGATTGCAAAACACCATCATGCAATTCCAAAAACAATACAACCTCTGAAATCAAAAGGTACCCCCAAACCCTCCAAAGGGGAATCCCTCCAAAGAATCTCATAACAACGTGCCTTCTTCTAGTCAGACCAAGAAATTTTATGCTACAAAATATTCAGCTACGAAGGACTCCATTGTGAAAGATGTTGTTGCAAAAGATACTATGGAAAAGGGGAAGAAAAAAGAAGAACCCCAGAAGAGATTGTTGACTAGGAAAGAAGTGGTCACCAAAGAGGTAGAAAAAACTCCATCCTCTTTTGATTTCGAAAGTGAAATGGATAAGATAAAAATTTCAGTACCATTTAATGAATTGATTGAAAATAGTGAGTACAGAAATCAGATCATCAAGATGCTTAAGATGGGGCAAAGCTCTAACACCCTGAACATACAAGATGACCACCCAAATATCTTTTTCGGGCCAAGAGTAGAAGAAAGCAGTGAGAATGAGGAAGTTCCTCCTTTTTACATTAGTTTGAAGATCCATGACATGAACCTACACAATGTTATGCTAGATTCTGGGGAATCTCACAACCTGATGCCTAAAGTGGTCATGGACAAATTGGGCCTTGATGTCACAAGAACTTATAAGGATCTATTCTCCTTTGACTCAAGAAAAGTGAAATGCCTTGGCATGATCAAAGATCTAGTGGTGTCTTTAGCACAAATCCCAACGAAGAATATGATTATGGATGTAGTAGTCGTTGATATCTCTCGAAATTTTGGAATGCTATTGTCCAAATCATGGGCTGCAAAATTGAAAGGAACTCTCCATATGGATATGTATTATGCTACTATTCATGTCTTTAGTCAGGACAGAATACTGTACAGGGAGGTTCTGCTTAAATATATGGTCAGCAACAAATCACATCTTAGCAATCATCCTATTTATTCAATAGAGATTGAATTGGGGTCTTCCATCTTCTTCAATGACCTGTGCTCTAAAGAAGGGGAAACAAAAATTGTTATGGCTGACAAAGGTGAGCTTAAATAGCATATGGAGGAACTTTTAGAGAAGCAAGATGATGCAGAGGACCAGTTATGGAAGATGAATTTCGATGGAGCGGCCTGTAGAGAAGGAGTTGGAGCTGGCATATGGATCAACCACCCCAAAGGAGACTCAAAATTGTGCTCCTACAAACTTGTTTTTGAATGTACTAATAACATGGCCAAATATGAAGCGTTGATATTGGGATTGAAAGTTTTAGAAGAGTTAGGTGCCAAAAGAATTATTGTACACAGAGATTATGAGCTAATTATAAATCAAATCAAAGGCATTTACCAAGAAAAACAACCCAGACTGGGGGATTATAGAAATATGGTACCAGAACTCCTTGAGAAGTTTCAAGAATGCAATCTTTCAGCAATTCCAAGAGAACAAAATCAGGTTTTTGATGCCCTAGCCACTTCAGCAACAGTTTTTAGAGTTCCAATTTTCCCCGAGAAAAGCTACAAGGTGGAGTTAAAATACATACCAGTAGTACCAGACAATATAAAGCATTGGCAAGTCTTCGAAAATGATAAACAGATAGAAAGCTTCCTCAAAATGGAGAACGAGTTTGAGAATTTGAACATTGATGATGAATATTGTGATGATGAGGTGGATGCAGCCGCTTTCACAAAAGAAGGATATTTTGACAATCAGATCATTGGTCGAGATATTGTTCAGCTAAAGAGTAATATCATCCCCAAGGGCCTGGTACCATTAGAGAAACTTTTTGATAACAATGACATAGGCAGAAGTCTGAAGATCACAATAAATGAAGGGGATGTGGAAGATTGCAATATTGGGACGCCGGAGGATCCAAAGATAGTGAGGTTGTCCAGGAAGCTCAAACCTAAAATCAAAGAGAGGTATGTCAAATTAATGAAAGAATTCCCTAATGTTTTTTCTTGGAGCTATGATGATCTAAAATTCTATTATACCAATATAATCCAGCATGTTATCCCAATTAAATAAGATCACAAGCCATTCAAACAGAAGTTAAGAAGAATAAATCCTTTGTTGTTACCATTGATAGAGAAAGAAGTGAAAAAATTGTTTGAAGTGAAAATCATAGTGTCCCTGAGGTTTTCCAAATGGGTAGCCAATCTAGTACTAGTTAGAAAAAAGAGTGGAGAAATCAGGTTGTGCGTCGACTTCAGGAACCTGAATAAAGTATCTCTTAAAGACAACTACCCATTGCCTAAAATGGATCACATTTTACAGAAGGTGGTAGGCTCCCAAAAGATGTCAATGTTAGATGGTTTCTCGGGATACAATCAGATCATGGTACATCCCGACGATCAAGAAAAGACAACATTCACCACACCTTGGGGAACATTTATGTATGCCAAAATACCATTTGGACTCATGAATGCAGGGGCAACATTTCAGAGGGCTATGGATATAGCTTTTGCAGATGAAAAGGATAAATTCATTGTTATATATCTGGATGACATTATAGTGTATTCTGCCTCAGATGAAGAACATATCAAGCATCTCAGGAGGGTGTTCGAAAAGTGCAGAAAGTTTGGCATATCCTTGAATTCGAAAAAGTAAAATTTTTCCATGGAAGAAGGAAAACTCTTAGGGCATATTATTTCAAAAGAAGGGATAAAGGTAGACCCCGGTAGAGTGGAGGGCATCTTGAAGATTGGCATACCTAGAAGCAGAAAAGAAGTACAATCTTTCCTGGGTAAGATAAATTTCCTGCAAAGATTCATTCCTAATTTAGCTGAAATCATAAAGCATATCACCAACATGTTAAAGAAGGGAAATGAAATCAAGTGGGTCCCTGAGGCTAGAAAAACCTTTGAAGACATCAAGGTAGCATTGACAAAGGCTCATGTGTTGGCTAGTCCAAATTTTGAGAAAGATTTCATACTATTCTCTTTCTCTTTTGAGCATACAATTGCAGAAGTATTACTTCAGAAGGATGACAAGAATTATGAGAAACCCATAGCATACTATAGTAAGTCATTGAGAGATGCTCCTCTGAAATACGACAACATGGAGAAGCAGGCATATGCGTTGTTCAAATCATTGAAGGAATTCAGGGTTTATATTCTACATTCACATACCATTGCTTATGTCCCCAGCAGCTCAGTAAAAGACATCTTAACTTAGCCTGACCCTGAAGGAAAGAGAGGAAAATGGATTGCAGTACTATTAGAATATGATCTTGAAATTAAGCCCATGAAGTTAATCAAATGGCAGGGACTTGCTAGACTGATGGCTCAAACAAAATATGAACTCTTGGGGATAAACTTCATTACCGATATGTCAGAGAATACAACAGAGGAAGAAATGGAGACTCCACAAATATCTCAGAAATTTCTAACTCTACATGGTATGCGGACATTATCTTTGTGCTAAAAAATCTGCAAGCTCCTCTTGAATACAGTAAAACAAAGGCTAGATTTTTGAAACTTAAGGCGGAAAAATTTTGTACAGTGAATGAATTACTATATTAGAAAGACCCAAGAAGAATTTTACTGAGTTTTTTGATAGAAGAAGATGCAAAAAAAACCATCAGAGAGTTCCATAACAGTGATTGTGGAGGTCATCACTATTGGAAGACAACTGTACACAAAATATTGAGGGCTGGATTTTATTGGCCAAGAATTTTTCCTGATGTATACAAAGAAGTTTTGAAGTGCCAAGAATGTCAAATCTCCGATGGGAAAGGAAAAGTGCAGTCTCTGTCGTTGAAGCCCATTTCAGTAGAAGCTCCTTTCACACAATGGGGCCTAGATTTTATAGGAGAAATACACCCACAGTCCTCGGCTCAACACAAATGGATCCTGACTACAACAGATTATTTTACTAAGTGGATTGAGGTTGCTCCTACCAGACAAGCTATAGATGATGTTATCATTTGATTCCTAGAAGACAATATCCTGTCCAGATTTGGATGCCCGGTCAAGATTATAACAAACAATGTCGTAACCTTCAAGTCTAAAAAGTTGGAAAAATTCTGCATTGATTACAACATTACCCTTGGTCATTTTACATCCTACTACCTGCAAGGTAATGGATTGGTTGAATCTTCGAACAAAATCTTGGTCAGAATCATCAAAAAAATGTTGCAAGAGAATAAAAAGGCGTGGCACAAAAAGCTCATTCATGCACTGTGGGCTGACAGGATATCTCCAAAGAGATCTATTGCTACATCTCCCTTCCAAATCATTTATGGTACAGAAGCTATATTCCCCACTACATTGGGATTACCAGTAATGAGGTTGTTATAGGAACGAGCAGAAATGAATGCCAACAGGAGAAGAGAAGACGAGCTCATCAGCGTACAGCAGACCAAAGAAAAGGCCTTCAATAATACTCAGCTATGACAAGACAAGATCAAAGAAGCTTTCGATATACGTACCAAGGTGAACGACTTCAAACTAGAATATTGGGTGCTAAAATGGGATGACAGAAATGAGGATAAAGGGAAACATGGAAAATTTGATAACCTATGGATGGGCATGTTCAAAATCATGGCTAGCCATGGGAAAAATGCCTATTTGTTAGAAGAAAGTAATGGAGAACTTACTGGAGGAGGGCCTATGAATGGCAGGTTCCTCAAGCATTACGTTGTTTGAAAACTCATCACCCCGCCATTCATTGTACATAGCCTCTTTGCGTTTTTTTTTTCTTTACATATGAAAGTCAAAATAAAAACAACATGGTTGAAGCCCAAGGTGAAGGCCCTAAGCTATGTTGAGTAGGTTTGGAGTTTGTGAATAAAGGTAAATAGATTCAGATTGCACACATAAGATTACAGCCAAATAGATAGGCACTTAGTCTACAGTTCTTTGCTACCTCGCAGGGAGGATAGCATCCCCAGTTGGAGCCAATGTTATCACCATAATAATTTCTAGATGGTATCCGAGCTTCAAAATTTTGGTGAAGGGTTATATCGCCACAGAAATATGATAAATCAGAGGACCCAGCTATATCTGGCGACATATGGACAAAATAGCAAAGATGTAAAGAGAAATACTTGGCAGACCGTCGATCCTGAAAGCGACCCAGATCAACGGCTGAGGTGCATATCAGAGATTTAACTAACACAAATATTAAGAAATCGAGGGTGGGCTAGGGAAAACCATCATGGTTTCATTATGGGACGCGTGGCACCCATGGAGGTACATCAGGAAAAAAAATAGTTTGACTAAAACCACTTCCTCCAACCCCTGATACCAAAGTCGCTGGGAAAATGTGGACCGTATATCCTAAAGCAACCCGGATCAATGGCTGAAGATTATATCGGTGATTGAAACAACATGAGGATTAATCAATAGAGGGCAGGCCGGGGAAAACTACCATGGTTTAAATCATGGACACGTGGTGCCCTCAGAGGCACATCGGGGCGAAAAGCGGTCCACCTGAAACCGTTTTCTCCAACCCTCGATGTCAATAGATACCTATAAAAGGAGGAAACCCCCGACATTTTTCTACGATAATTTGAAGCATTCGAACATTCATAAATTTGGTGCAATGCTTCCAGTCGAATTTCAAAGCTCAGAACTGAACCAGACTCATGTTTTTTGCCGCTTGACAGGTATTCTTCATCATGGCTATCAATCCTGTTGTTTTATCCGTGAATGAACAAGAGATCTCCTCCAGGGAGGAAACCCTAATTGACAGAGATTTTGACATTTTTGACACAAAGATAACGGTGTCACCTGTTTCCGTGTCTAGATCGAATTTGTTGGATAGTGTTGGAACTTGCATACCTTTCCTAGAAGCAGCTTTAGCCTCCATCATCCCTTACGTCATAGAAACAGTCTTTCCATTCCCCGAATTTGTAAGATGCTGTGCAGAGCATTATTCTCAGGGAGAAAGAGTCATTTTAAATAAATTAGGGTCAGAAGTTCTATGTAAAGTAGAAAGTCCATCACTCCAGCATACTCTCAATATACCAGACGCCTCCCCCACAGTATCAGATCCCTTCGAGGAATAGACAATGATCACAATTTATTGAGATTGCCCGCCCGAAGTTAAAACCTTGTTTCTGTAGACCATATTCAAGTGTGAACATCATTCGGAGAGTCTATCATTACCTGGTAGTGTAAGCATAATGATTATCGAAGTCCAATGGGATTTTTCTCTGCTAAGTCAAATTTTAGGGTTAGACAATGATAAGTTTGTGGTAGAGGTCATGTTAGGTTTCGTGTTGATTTTCTTTATGTCTGGCCAGTCAACTTGTGTCAGTTTTGACGAATTTATTGCAGAGAATATACATCAACAGCTAGTCAACTTCAACTTGTTGAGACACTTCAGATACTACACTCACTTGCTGAGAATGTTTCTGGAATCCAACAAAACCGAATTTCCTGAAACTGCTTTTATTTCAACCGATTGTAAAAGGATCACCATGTTCATCTTCATCAACAAGATTATGTCCATGATATATAGTCTCATTTTTGGGTCAGATCTACCGAGAGTTCTGGAAGAAATGAAAATCTCATTACATCCAAATCCAGAGAGCATGGTAGTAGATTGGGTGTTGTTCACACAATCTACTGTGATTTGGGTATATGGATAACAGGAAGGACATTATCTTTTACCAGTTTTTATGATGCCCAGGATCTTTGCTTTGGAGTTCATAAGACAAAGGATTATCTCTAAGACTGAGCATTTTCTGAAAGCACACAAGGCTTCTAATCTGAAATTTCCTTTTGTGGTAGGTCCCTTTGTGGTGAATAATAAGTCTTGTTTTCCCCAGATTCAATCCAAGCTCAGTGAATTTGGTCTCACACAGTTGCAATGGAGAATATATGATCTGCATCAAATCATATCAAAGAGAAGATTGGCCAGTAGACAAGGTCCCTATGAACATGAACATGTCGAAGGATTCGATGAGTTGGACAATCTAGAGACCTGTGCAGATATGGAGGTCACCATGCAGCAAGATCAAACAAAACAAACAGAACCAACCTCTCAGGAGATCCCAGTACAGAAACCTTCCCCTAGGTTGGTAATCAAAACTTCCAAAATGAGTGTCTACAATAAGAGGAACAGTTCAGAAGCACTAGGTGCCAGTAGCTAGCAAAACATTCTCAAGAGAATGAAAATCACATCATCATCTCAAGTAGTTGACCTGGAAGAGGAAGAACTCAAAGGAAAAATATGCATGGATATGGTAGAGGCTACAGCCAAGAACGAAGAAACTAGTACAGAAATTAGGCCACAAAACAAAAGCAACACAAAGATTTTCAGCAGTAGGAAATACATATTTGGCCAGACACCTGGGGCAGTGTACTAGTCCAAGGAAGATTTAATGAATTGGTATGTTGTGAAGGGAAGTATGGAAAATAGTGAAATAAGAGACCTTTTACCTGAAGTAGAAAGGACTTCTCAGCATAATACTTCCTTACTCTTAGTCAGGGATGTGGAGAAAAAGACATTTAACATTGCAGTGGTTGATGATGATAAGGTATCCGAGATCAAAATGCACTATGAAAACATTGTTGGCCCTGACAAAGTAAAATTTCATAGGAATTTCAATGACATTTTATATTCTGATTATCTGAGCTTGGCTCTAAAAGTTGCAAGATTAACAACATATGCATCAAAACTAGATGAACAACTGAAACAAGAAAAGGTGTCCAGCAAAGCCTGGATGGCACAGGTCAAAAGGCTAGAGTCTGAAGGTACCCAGGGGTTGAAAGCTTCTTTGGATGAAAAGGACAAGATGATCTAATGTCTAAAGAAAAGGCTAAAGATGTCACCTACAGATCATCCACAAACAGCAGAATTGACTGCATTGGAACAGGAGAAAGAAACATTCAGACAAGAGGCACTCAATTACAAGGATAAACTGTTGCAATTAGAGAAAGAGAAGGAGCATTGGTCACTAGCGCAGGAAACAACATCAAACATGGCAGTTATTATACCTATTAATACAGAGGTTGGATCAAGCACTGAGGGGTTAGTCCAAGCTATGTCCCAGGTGAGCTTAAAAACAGGTGAGTTCAAGAGTCTCAAAGAGAACATGGAAAAGTTGAATCAAGAGATGAAAGTGAAGGATGAAAAGATGGCTCAACTCCATAGAGAAAATCAAGATTTACAGAAGAGAGTGAGCAAGATAAAAACCAGGTTAAAGGGCAAGACATTATTGCAGGGAGCCAAACATGTAATATGGGATGTTATTGCTGCAGAGATTGCTAAATTCAAGGTTTATCTGAATTTTATCAATGACAAAGATAACATGGCTACTACATCTCAGAACAGATGCGTTGTTGTAAATGAAATAGTAGCAACGAAGCCTCGGAGTGTGCCCAAAATGCTATTGATTTACAGAATGTTGTACCAACTGTTGAACTTCAAACCATTGGTGTGAAAGACAGGACTCTGTTGATCATTTCATCCAGGAGGATCATTGCCAAGCACAACTTACTCGGATCGGTCTAGAAAAAAGTTATGCAAATGGAGCACAGCATACAGGAGTTTAAAGAGGCTTTTGAAAAATTGTTTGCCAAAGGCCTTCCATCATTTTGGGATGGTAAAGGCTCATTATAAAATCAATAAGACTATCACTCTCTCCTCATGCAGTGCAGATTGGACCATTTTAAGTTCGAAGATATGGAATAAAGTCTGAAAGGCCCGAGTCTGGTAGAGTATTTGGCTATAGATTTCAAAATTTTAAACAAGTTTAAAACAGTGAAGGTCAGCATGCCAACCATGTCCTATGCTACATGCATTGACTTGGAAATTTTGATTAAAGAGATGATGGATTATGAAATCCCCTCTAATCTACAATGGAAAGAAATCCTGCAGTTGGGTAAGACAAAGTGCAATGTCTCTGAAACCAACAGGTGATTTCCAGGTGTCACCAGTTTTGCAGATCTGGCAGAAGCTCAGAGCAAGACAGATGGCACAAAGGAAGTCGGATAGTCAGAGAAATTGTTCATGATTTTGAAACGTTTTCTTTTTGCTAATTATTGTAAATCGTTTCATATACAAAAACTATTAGTCAAAACTGTTATAGAAGCTGAAACGTTTTAGTTTCAGTTGTTTTGATCAAATTGTATAAGTACTGAGAGAATTGAATTGATTAATGTTGGTAGAAGTGCAAGCGCACCTTTTGGTTGTATCAGACTCTATTTTGTAAATTTTCTAAATCTGAATTGAATATAAATGCGTAAGATTTTGAAGTCTCTATGAAAAGATTCTAAAGGGTGGTGATGTGAGCTTTGTTTCCTTTCATCATATGTATTTTCTGTGACCTGTCTTTCATTTGCATTTTCTTCTGTTTAAATTAGAGAGTTAAAGGCCCAGAATTCATCATTTGATGCTCCTAGCTTAAGCAATTTAAACTGTGTGATTGTCTTCTTAACTAATTCATAATTCATTTTGATAATGCTCTGATGCGGTTATTTGTTTCCTTTATCTTCCTACACTCTACATAAATTTAAGAATAACTTAGATTCATCACCTCATTTAGCCTTTATCCTCTGGAGAGTTCTATTGGCGGATGCATTTTTTTCATTCACTTTAATAATTTTGACTCCATAGCCCTGTGTATTTCTCCCCTTCCTTGCCAGCAACTTTATTAAAAAAAAAACAAAACAAAACAAATCTAGCCACCAATTCCCAACAAAATATCAAGTGACATGAGAGAGCCCTCTTTGAGTTGAGCAGGCTAGTGCCTTAGCTCTAAATCTGGTTGAAATAGTTACCTCTATCATTTACCTATCATCCGGACAAAATTTATAGAGTGTTCGAAGTCAATGCTATCCATTATGCTCCTATCAATTATTTACTTGCTTGCTTGTAGGTCTCTCTCTCCTTTGTATGGTCAAACAATGGAGGAGGCTATGTTTCTTTCCTTACCCATTCTCGGTCCGCTTTCCTTGTTATGTCACATCAACCCCTATTCTCTCTCCTCCACTTGTAATTGTTGTTATCTTAGGTTGATCGTCGCGCTCTTCTGCTACTATCATTTGCATATTCTGGTTTATTTTGTCCTATCACTTCACTATCAATTGTGGATAATTTTTCATCGCATAGTCCAGTTGTCTACAATAAGTACATGTCATGCAAGGATTTGAATGGTCTCGCACCCAATGCCCAGGTTGGTTACAATTATAACATATAATCAAGCCTCTTCCTCTACCAAATCCTCCTCTTCTGTGACCTTTGAATCCTCCTCTTCCATGACCTTTGAATCCTCGTCTTCCTCTTTGATTATAACCTCTCGGGGTTTTATACTGTGGTACTTCGTCTTTTGTTCCTTATTCCCTTTGGACTCTATATCCATTTGCAGTGCACTCTCTCATAAGATCAAATGTGCAACAATCATTTTCATCATATCCGATAGAATTACAAAACAAGTTTCTAGTAGTGCTCTGGTACTTTTGCATCAATGGGAAAGTAGCAGGATGATGAACCATCCTTTTACATATCTCACACCATACTCCTAAAGGGTTCGAAGCTCCTGTAGACAAATATTGTTGAAATGTTAGACACTCATTCTTATGATGACCTTTTGTTATGCATGTAACACACCAGAGTTCCTCATGTTTTCCATTTCCTTTCACAAGCTCCTATAATTGAATAGTTAGATATGCTAACTGCGAATGAACTTGAGCCATCCTGCACCATTATCCCCTACAGGGGATGCTTCCAATTTCATAGTGATTTCTAGGGCTTTTGACTGTGTCGTAATCTTTTGTTGTGTCAAAGGGCAACGTATATGCAGTAACAATCCTACAATAAACCACTCCCTATGTCGCTCATATGGAATCTGTAATTTTGATCGATCCATCAATATCTTGAATCTTTGATCAAAGTCTCATACTAATTCATTCACTAACTACTTGATCTCTTTCAATTTTGTAATGCACTGTGACTCTGAATTTGGCTTCTAGAATTCTTTCAAGAAGTCTTGCATGACATCTACCAACATCCTATCTTGTCCCGTAGGCACAATGGACTGATACTTCATAAACCAAAGTAATGCACGCTCTCTAAATGTCATTTCCAACTATGTGATATTTGCATCATCATCCTGGACATTCTTCACTATCCAAATTAATTCACAAACAAACAAATGTTGTTCTGGATCTTCTGAACCTTCTCCATGAAAGACAAGCATTCTTAACGTGAGATCTACTCCGACCATCAGATACTGTGCAATATTCTTCCTTGGTGACACTAGTTGATTCTGACTTGGTGTACTAATTCCACTACTATGACTACCTTTACTGTTATTTGTACTTCCCTTACTAACTACAAGTGACAAATTTTCATATCTTACCTCAGTTCTTAGGGACACACATGGAGTTATGGGTTAGACGTAGAGTCTAACCTGAGTGGGATGTAATGGATCTTCTTCTACCTGACTGAGTTGATGGTCTTTCCCTTTTTTTGTAGTATTCCTTCGATCTGGAGTATTACACCAGTGTCTCTTTCCTCAAACTCACTATGTTGCTCTTATTTATCAACCACATCCATCTTCCTACTGTACCAAAATATTGTTCCACTATGCAATACTCCAATCTCTATGTATGTTTCAAAATCTTCTTCTCTCATCATCCTCAACCCATTTGTTCTTCATTTTCTCCTTCTTGCATCCTTATCGTACACTCATACCACGCCCAAGTCATCCCCCACTCTCCCTATGTGCACGAAGGTGCTTAGCTACCAAGGAAATCAGATTCATATTTATAACCCCCTTATCAGAGAGAAACATCTTAATCCAAGTAGACAATGACTTCAAGTATCTTCCACGTATTCCTTTAAAGCACTATCTTTCAACAATGTTATATGATTGAGTACAATCTATAAGAAACTCGATAATATAACCTCCCAGCACACTATCCAACCAAAAATCAACTACGTGTGAGATATTATTACTTACAGTATTCACTACCTGAATCAACTTAGGGGTCCACCTCCTCGGAACCATAGTGCGGAAAGTTTCGTTCTATTCTGCTAATCTATGTATCCACTCAGAAAAAAACATTTGGGAAATCAACAAAGAAAATTTCATGTAAATCTATAAAAACATACCTCTATAACCATTTATTTGTGTTGATCTAGGGGTTCTTATTCTTACTTTTGGAAAACTAAAGCTCCTTTGTGTCTAACCATTGTCCAATATCTTACTTAGTCGGCCTCCACATTCCCCTCAGTCACAAATCTTGGTCCCGACAACGGAACCATTTGTTGGTACGCAGTGGGAAGACCTAGGGTTCAACATCAATTCACTGACAAAACCCTAAAGATACCGACCCTTTCGGAATCACCCACAAGCAATAAAAGTCTTATCCGAGGTATCTATGGAGACTACGGGAACCAGGTTTCCACAGTCATGAAGGGTTGCGAAGCATTCATTATTACCAGTCTACTTAACATTCATTCATTATACCATATAACATGTTTGTAGAACCATCATATAACATATTCATATTAACCATTTATTCATTAAGAATGCACAATAACCAGAACAATAAACAAACACATTATAGCATACACAAAGACACCATATTTAACGTGGTTCACCCCAAACTGAGCTATGTCCACAATGGTTGGATTCTTATATTATCATTCATAATTTTCTCTTACAAAAGGTGTGCAATGCGCTCGTACATGATAACTCGGTTATACCCCAAAATTCCCTAGTCATTCACATATACAATGCACACTTAGCTCTCCACTCATACTCTTCCATATACTAACTCATGCATAGCTCACCAAAACTCAAAACAACCACTACTACTACTACTACCTTCAAACTTACTTCTTTCTACCCAAAACCCATACATATTTATACATTTACATTAGGTCTTAACCTATTACAATATGGACCAAAATTTGTAACTACTTCTAACCAATTTCCTCCTTGCATGCACATTTCTCTTGAAAGTGTGCTAAGTACATTCCTTTCTTTTGTGTGTGCTTCTCCTTAGTCGACTTGTCATGCACTTCTCTCCTGTGTGATTCCCAAAATTAGTCCATGTTATCTCACAATCGATACTTTCCCAAAGCCTTAAGGAAAGTAGGCTTAAATTGACGTAACACAGAGGTAACCCTATCATTGTCACCCCAATAGGATACCTCTTTCTCTTTAGGAGGAGGAAAACCTCACTCCAAGGGAGACATTCCAGGACCTAGTTGGTTGAGGAAAGGGAAAAGGTAAGGCTAACCACCCTTCTCTCTAGGTCACTCAAAACAGACTAAGTCTTGTTGGATGAAGCAAAGGAGAACAAATTGTACCTTGCCCTTACCAAGACAACAAAAAAAGTTATGGCACCAACAAGTGATGATGAATACTTCAACAAGACTTCAAGTTTATAGAGATGACTACTACCAATCAATGTATGAAGCAAGTGATAAATATATAGTAGCATAAATTAATCAATGACAGTTGTAATAAAATCCAAAAAATGCACTTGAGTAGACAATATAACAAGATATTATGAAGTCCTGAAATGATAACACTTGTCTCATTCAATTTCTAGATATATGTCAATCAAAAAATAAACTCTAAGAGGCTTCCAATGATAATTGTAGCAACAACAAAATAATGTAATGACAGCGGTAGTAAAATCTTCAGAAAAGTATTTAGAAAGGCAATTTGATGCACACTTTAGTCTTGGTTGATTGTACCTTTCCTTATACAATTTCTGGAATTGATTTAAGTGGTAAAACAAGTTTGGATAGGATGCAAAATGATGGTTGTAGCAGTGATTATAACAACATAAAATAGCTTAGTGGTTAGTATTCCTAGACTAGGTTAGCAAGTTAGTTTAGGTTAGTAGGGTATCAGGTAGAGAGATTGAGTTTGAATTTTGATTATTCTTATCAATAAACAAGGGTTGAAGACTAGTGCCTCTTAGGGGTAAATGGAGTCAATGTGGGAGGCTCCTTCCAAGGCTGCAAATTAATAATGATACACAAAATTCTAAGAGGTAAAAGTCTAGGAGGAGTAGCAACTTAAGTCCTGGATTTTTTTTCCTTAAGAGACAAAGTGTTAGGGTATAGACACTTCTAGGCCCTAGCGCCTTGTTCTTCTTATAATTTCTATGGATTATAACTTATGCTACAATAACCAAATGCAAACCTCTAGAGTGGTAGTAATTTATGGCTCTAGGGTTTCACGAGTTACTAGATAAGTTTAGTGAAAGACTGGAAAATAAAAAGTAAGAAAGTAGCAACTTAAGTTTCTTACTTCAAGCATTAAATACACCATGCAATTTCATAATCTTATATGAGGAAATAAAACCATACCTTAAACCACTAAATGGATGAAAAAATGTAGATTCTACTTACTTGCACCAAGAATAATCATGAGTATACCATGCAAGATCACCATAAAACTCCAAAAATTGATCCAAGTTCCAAATACAAGCCTTAAACAAGAGTGGTGCCTTACTATTTCAGCCAATAACCCTAATAGGGCACAAATTTCATACCTCTTGTCTCCAAGGACAAGTTATTATGAAAATGAATGTCACTTTCTGCTTATTTATACAAAATTTAACCTAAAATTAATTTCAGTTCATAATTACTGGGCCGACCTGGCCAATTTTTTACACAAATTAAATATGGACAAAATCAAATTAATTTTCATCTAAGAATCACTCTAGGGGTGACGTCATGCCCCTCCGCGGTGACATTGAGCCCCAAGTATGGAACATTGGGCAGGGAAGGTGAAACATTCGGCCTCCAAAGGCCTGAAACCCTGCCCACTTGTGCCAATACCTCATAAATGTCATCCAAGATGACAAGACCAGTTCTGGATGATGTCTAGGGTATCCATGATGATGTACAGGACCTTGAAGGGATAACTTCCATGTGGGAGGAGGAAGATCCCTTGGGTCTAGTTCTTCCAAGGTGCCTCCAAAGGCAACATCCTTCTTTGTCCCGGTGCAAGTTTTTCAATCCTTATCATGACCCTTGGCTGGGGTCTCAGCATCCATCATTGGGATTTGAGCCCTATGAAGGTATGATCTACTCATTCCCTCATGTTCACATGTCCACCAATCAAGGTCCTGCAACAACCAAAGGTATTCCCTACAGGGGTTCATAAGTCACATGGATCATAGCATGCAAATCACATCCAATAATTAAATTACCCAAACATGTACATCAAACCCCCCTTAACCCAAACAAATGCTCAAAGACGTTATGCAATTTGACAAGTTAGGTTTGGATAAGGTCTCGGGTTTTCCTATAGGGATAACCTCTCTTAAGTTTGGGGTGTTTCCCAGGTGGGATCTAGTCCAAGTCATGTAAGTGTATGAGGTGGCATGGGGTAAATATTTGGTCATGGGGTGTATGTGATAACAGGGAAATGTAGAGTCTTACCTGTGGGTGCCTTTGTGGAGGGAAAGTTGCACCTTGTCATAAATGCAATTGTTTCCTAGACCATTCATTGCCTTTTACTCTTAGCTTTATTTATTTTGATCTTTTTCTCATGTGCTTCAAGGAAATAGTTGAGGGTCATTGTCCTTGATTGATGACCATAGGTGAGAGCATTATCCACAAACATTTCTCGGAAATGAGAAGGTTGGATCGTGATGAGACCCCCTTTTCTCTTGGTTATGCCACCAATAGCCACTACCTTGGCTTGGTGACCAGATAGGTGGTAGTGTCATACCACTACATGCCCATGGTCATAATAGGCCAACTTGTGATGAGACCTCATATCCATCAACTAGTACCTTGAGTGTTTATGTTATCTTATGAGTCCCCTTTTCTTACCGAGAATCTTTTCACTTCTTTCTTGGGAATCCCTAGGCGAAGCATCTCAAGGTTTCAACATTGAATTTTAACTCTTGCCAACTACTTTTACCCTCTGGGCATTTAGCCCCTTCTTCCCACAAGGTAAGGTACAATCCTTCCTAGTGTATCCAATCCCAATTCCCAAACAAGGATAGGGGAGATGAAACGAATAAAGATGGAAAGTGATAAGTATTGAGGGAATGGATGATGAATTTTCACAGGTCCCCCCAGTAGAAACCCATCCTAAAGGGAAAACAAATTACTAGGGCACCATGTCACCCTTCTAGGTATGAACGAGGAAAAGACCATAATTTCCAAGAAAATGTCATGAAATGAAGAAGAATTCAATGAAACATATTCAAGTGCTTCAATAATCAGAGTTATACATACCATGATACCCAGACTCATTACCTCATGGAGCAAGACTCAATGTTACTTCAGGACCAGGCTTCTGTGATGGATATTGTTGATAGTGATAAGTGGACTGCACTGAAGAAAAGAGGGGCCATCCAGGGCCATGCTCAAGTCGTCTGTCTTTTGGTGCTCCATGTCTAGGACATGTGGGCCTCAAGACGTGATATCCTTAGTTATCCCTAGGCTAGGGGATAACATCTGGCTCCAACTCGGGGACATGTGCTCACCGTAGAGCACGTGAGAACCTCAACATCTCTGGTATGACTTGTGCCTGCTAAATCTCAACAAAAGATATCAGTAATCCCTAGGGTGGTGATATCACCCCTTCGTCCATACACGATAAAATAATCTCTAGTCTAACATATGATCATGAGCATGCATATATACATAATGAATCAAGACAATATGAAAATGCAACTACAACTATGCTAACATGATATGCAAATGGTATATACAATGGATGAAAATGCCTACCTATCTCTGCTTACATGTTGGTTGAATGCTAGGTGTATTCATATAACCAATGAAACCATCCTAGCAATACTTCATAAAACTTGCCTCTGTGCTTCATCATAAACCAAGACAACGACAAGTCAAGCACAAAAATAACATGAGTTAGAGCATGCATCATATCATAGGAAATCACAAAATATAGCTCATGGAGGTGGGAGGGAGGGACAAAATTATGCCAAGTTACACTTCTAGGAAAGTGCTCTATCCATCTCAGAAAGGGATTGTGAAAAATCAAAGGCTTAAAAGACTAACTCAAAGAGTCTAATGGTTGACTACCTTGGACATCATCAATCCCTGAAATCTAAGAAGGGATGAACACGAATCTAGAGAATGACTGACAATTTCTTAAGGGAAAGCTAAAAGACTGAGATAATAAACTTCTTCTTAGCATATTCAACCTACACTTGAATTCTATTAAAAAGTTTTGCCTTATAGAAAACTTGAGACAAGAGACATGTTCCCCAATTGTATCCTTAGTGACATAATGTGGTAAAGTAATCAGAGGGAACTGGACAACCTTGTCACAAGTATCTTGCTTCAGGAAAGAAATGTCCTCACCCTTATCAATATCTGAGCATAATGGTGGTTGATAATCTTCTTCATAGAATAAATCCAAGTGCTCAATGGAATACTCATCAAAATTCTCAAGGTATGACCGAAAATCACCAGGAGAACATAGAACTAGGTCACCCTTGGGTGCTTGGAAAACATCTGTAACTACATCATCTCCTTGTTGCCAAATGTCAAAATTAGTAGTAACCTCATATGATAGTTGTAAGGGAAACATTTGTAAATGACCCTCAATGTCATAAATGGGATTCCCATCATACCCAATCACATCCCATTTACGTTTCCCGACATGTATGAACTCATCAATATTATCAACCATGTCATTACATTTATCATAACATGAAGGGATTAAAACATCCAAGGGCTCCTATAACACTTCTTCACTTTTCAAATCACAAAACAAAGCATCTTAAAAATCTTGGAAAGGGAAATAACTTACTATATTCATTTCTTCATGTGTAGGAGCATCAAAGAATTGGATGATTTCACCAAATGAAAGAGAAAGAATTAGTGCTTCGTCCTCATGAATTTCCCCTACATCTTCAACTTCATAAGACGGAGGGTCTATCTCATCTAAGGATTCCCTTTCTTCTTAACCTTTTGAATCATAGAACAGTGTCTCATCAAAAACATGAAAAGGAAAGTGACTAACCTCATCCTCTTCTTTTTGTATAGGAGGAATAGTATTTCGAATGGCTTCATCGAAGGGAGGAGAACACATTAATACTTCATCATCATGTTTGGTATCTTCAGGCTCTCACTCTTCAACTAGGTCCTCATTATCCTTGGTAGAAGCATGAGTAAATTCTTTCTCTTCCTCATGGGATTGGTAACCTTCATTAGGATCCCTCTCCTCAACCTCTTGTTGATCGATGATTTGTTCCCATATTTCCTGGAATTTACTGACGAATATCTCAAGGGAAGCTAATCTCTTCAGACTAAGAGTATATGGGTTGTCTTTGGGGTCATCAACTTTGATTTCTGGAGTAAAGAGGTGTTCTCCCTTGAATAAAGAGATATTTTCGTCGATTTGTATAGCCATATAATAATCTTATTGGATTTTTCTTGTCTCTTTTTCACTGAGGAGAAATCATAATTGCACTAAGAGTGCATTGGTATATAGGTAAGTGAGGTACTTGTCTTCAATATGATGTCTTCTAGGAATTCATTGTATCAAATTCTAAAACCTGGTATGTAATTCCTTAACAGTCTCATTCTTAGTTTGTTTCATGTATTCGAGTCTTTTTATTATCATGTGGATATCTTCTAATTTAATAACCCATTTCTCGAGAAAGGTTTCTTCTAACTGGTCCATAGATCCGATGCTAGTATCAGGGAGCTGATCATACCATTTCCTAGAATTGCCATGAAGAGTGGCAGAGAAAAGTTTCACAGCCAAATCTTCAGCATCATCACTGATAGGGTCGAGTTGAAAGAAAGCCCAAAAATTATCCATGTGATCTTCGGCCCTAACCCCATCATTGCCAGTGAATCTAGGGAGCCAATTTTCATAGCTCGGAGGCATTTGTCGAGGGTAACCCGGAATTTCACTCATATCAAAGGGTTTAAAATTATTTGAGTCCCATTGACAAGCCATGATTGGATTAATCATTAGTGGAGTCGCCAGATAATCCTTCTAGGGATCATCAAATGGAAAAGAGGGAATCACCCTCAGTGGAGTCACCAATAAGATTCGTGAAGTAAAGGATTTAGGAAAAAGGTTTACCGAAAAAGTGTGATACAAGGAAAATCGACTCAATGTTCCCCAACAACGACGCCTAAAATGTTATCACGCAATCTATACTTGCCCAAATCCTTAAGGCAATTAGGATTAGATTGATTAACATAGAGGTAACCCTATCATTGTCACCCCAACAAGGTACCTCTTTCTCTTTAGGAGGAGGAAAACCTCACTCCAAAGGAGACGTCCCAGGACCTAGTTGGTTGAGGAAAGGGAAAAGGTAAGGCTAACCACACCTCTCTCTAGGTCACTCAAAATAGACTTAAGTCTTGTTGGATGAAGCAAAGGAGAATAAAGTGTACCTTCTCCTTACCAATACAACAAAAAAAGTTATGGCAGTTGTTATAACCCTATGTTTCATAGGATCACCTGGTGATTATTGTCTCTTCTTCTAGTCACACTATGTTGTAAATAATATTTTTATTCTGAAAATGATTTACAAAAGAAAAAAGAAAGAAAAGAAAAAGAAAGAAAGAAAATACAAAAAATCAAAAGAGGGTATAAAAAATAGAAAAGAAAAGGATAAAAACTCCATGGAATAATTTGGCTTGATTCATACTATCTAACCATGATCAAGCTCTTTCAATTTATGCAGATAGGATAGTGAATAAACTTGGCTAAACAATCCAATCTTAGCCAAGTTAGATAGGTTAGTGAATAAGTTTGATCAAACAGTTTAAGCTTGGTCAAATGTCTTAGGTTAGAGTAATTATTTAACCCAACAGTTTAATCTGGGTTAAAGTGCTAGGTAATTAGATTAATATATAGGTTATAATGTCTTATTTCAATAAAATTGGTGAAAGGTTGATTAAATGCCTTTGATTTGAGCTAAAATGGTGTATTTTTGACCCCTTGGTGATAAAATGAAGAAAGGGTAAGTTGCAAAAACCCATAAAATGTTTATATCCTGAGTTTTGTGGAAACATGATAGTTTGGTGCTTTGTGCTAAAGGGTGCACTAATCTCGACGGTTGACTACAGCACTCCCAGATCTACGATCAACAGGGAATATCGAACCCCCCTGGCCTTTCTACCTTTAATGGTGCAGGGGACGAGTTTGAGTTGGTTGTTTTTCACAGAGGGCCCCTCATAACGTGTCGGCTTCTTGTCAACTCAGACCCCCCTCACTCCATACCTCTTACCACCTACCCCCCCCCCTTCGATTAAACCACCAGACCGCTTATTCATACCACCTCTGCACTCCGACGTCACACTCCACTACCCCGCACTCCAACGTCATACTCCACTACCCCGCCTACACATCATACTCCACTACTTTTCCGACACATCACCATCCAATCACATGTCTCCCATTACATCCCATCCACTTGTTGGCCATTCAATGCCCTCCACATCACACCTGAAAGGTCCATTGGCCAATCAATGCAGTCGGCCATTACCGTTACCTGTCTGAATCACCATCCGCTCCATATCGGACACCCTGTTCAGCCTTTTAACTCTGTATTTTCACCATTGTGCATTGTTCATCAATCCAAACTCATTCGATGCCATCATTTCCCGTTCTCTAGAAAACCATCATCAATCTTACAGTCAACAAACCACCATTAAATCCTGGTAAACACAGATTACACCTTTTCCGTTTTTAGGTATCCGTTTGACCCAAATCCAAATCTTTTGAGATTGTAGAAAATCCTTTCCTCTCTCATCTTGTTCATCTAGATCGTATTCTCTTGGTCGACAAATACCATTTAATTGCAGAGATGAAATGTGAATTCAATTTCTTCGAATTACACTTATGGCTCAAGGATGTTTTTCTGGATCAGAGAGACGAGATCAAGATCTGGAAATCTAAAATTCCACTGTATATTTTTCCCCAGACATATCATTTTCCCAAATTTTCCCTAAAATGACAAGCCCACTACCTTCCCAGCCAAAGGACCATTGTCTCTTCGTCTGGAGAAAATATTTTCACCATTACCCCTCAAACGATAGATCATATTTTGCAGATACCGGAGAATGATTCTGCCTCCTCATTCTCCATTGAAATTTTGACCGAGCTTTACCAGAAACTATATTTCCCACAGAGAGCTCAAATATTCAAGATTTTCCTTCTTGAAAATGCCCAATTATCCAAGAAGAATCCCCCATACCATTCCTCCTTTTTCTCAGTTAAAGGAAACTAGATCATTTCTTCCTTGTGTTGTCTACTAGGTTACTATTCAGACGAGTGGGTAGACAAACACATTATGGGTTTTCTATCCATCTTCTCCACTAAAGAAAAGGCTACTACATAGTTTGATTACAGTCATTTTTTAGCTGACAACATCCATGAACAACTATTCAAGTTTCCAACAGAAGGTATGTTCTGGTATTCTTCAATAATGGTGTACATGTTTCTTTTTTACCAGGCAGACAAGTTCTCCTTCTCCCAACAGAAATTGGACCAAGATGGTAACCCTCAACGTGTGACCTCCCGGACTTCCATAGTGAGGTAGAACTCATCTAAGTTCATTTTTAAGTGGTTAATTGATCAATTCTACCATCCATTCATATGTATGCTTAGTGGAAGAATAGAGCCAAGGATCAACGAGGAAGTTCAGAGAATTTTACACTTGTCAGACCTAGCTAAAATAGGGGACTGGTACCTCTACCGGGACCATACAAAAATCAGAATCTATGGTTGTGAATTACCCCCTTACAAGCTTCCAAAGTATTTTCCTGTCAGGATGTTCACTCTAGAATATATCAGACAAATGGTAAATTCAGATGATATTCACTTTGTAGCTTTCAAGAAGAAACAACAACTCAGGATCAAAGGTCAGATAGGTTCTTTCATCTGAAACAACAAAGCTGCAGAGGAAGAAGCAAACAAACTGTTAAAGGAAATGAAGTTCAGTCAAAGTTTCCCCTGATACTATGACCCATGTGGAATCATTGCAGAAATCAGGTTAAAGAACAATATTTCTTCCTATGCTCATGTGCCTAAACCTGAGATTGAGAAATTCGTGAACCAGACAGAGTGGGAGGAAAACACTCTGACAGACACTGAACAACAGTCTTCACCAACCATCATTTCACATACTAGTACCCCATAGGTGCAAGCAGAGAAGAGGGCTAGAAAGGAAGTCTCCCCTTCAGTCAAAGAAGTCTCAGCAGAAGAATTCCAAGTCTACAGGAAAAGGACCAAAACCAACCATACACCTGACAGGTATAGAAAAGAAGAAACTCAGTCCACCATAGTGATGGAGGGGCCACACTCATCACCTTTCTCTGGTAGCCAGCAAACCATATCCTCTTCCTCACTCGAGAAGCAGACTGATACCACATTGACTACTAATTCCTTACAAGATCCTCCAGGACTTAATATTTTTGAGAAATATAATTTGATCAAGAAGAAGAATGAGATGTTGACCAGCAGCACCTATGCACAGTTTTGGAAACAGACATCTACAACATAGCACAGGTTGTTATCTTCCTTTGATACAGAGAAAGGAAGGATGCATGTGGTGTTTCTACAGGCACATGTGCCTCATCCCAAGGCAGTTTCTGATTACAAGAGGACAACATTTTAATTTGATGTCAAAGAGGTGCATCCAGCCGATCAGATGAAAATGCACAGACATATTGGAGAGATGATTTTCTCCACCCTGGAAAATACCTCCATGACTGCTGCAAAGTTGCAGGTCTCCTTGAACAATGTCCAGTCTCGGCTTAAGCTAGAAAATATATCTTCCTTGGGATAACAAGATCAAGTCCCTAGAAGAACTGGTATAGAAAATTGGATATGATCCATCCAATGTCAAAGAAACAGAAGAACTCCTCAAGAAGAAAAACGTTGACATAGCCTCCCTGAGGAAACAACTAAAAATCCCAGCCATTGAAGACCCACAGGAAAAATAAACGGCAGAGACTGAAGGCCACAAAGATGAAATGTTTAAATTAATCATGGAGCAGAATGTCCAAATCAAGGAGATGGAAGTTGAGCTAGAGAAGTTGGTCAAAGAAAAGGAACAAAGTGTGCCAATGATCGTTATTCCTCTACAAGCAGTCCCTATCATAGGAGTCAGTACAGCAACAACATCCACAACAATAGAACTTTCATCAGCTATTCCAGTAACAGCTCTAGATACATCAGAAAAGTTTGCAAAGTCAATGGAGGGCATATCTCTACAAGGACAAGAAATTAAAAGACTACAGGATGAGATTAATAACCTCCAGAAGTCAAAAGCCATGTTTCAGTCTAGTTACAACACAAATATGCACAAATCACAAAGGCTCAAGAAAGAACTGCATAAGCTGCAGAAGGAGACATTCATGGCCAAGACATTGTCAGAGGCCAAGGAAAACATTTGGATGGACATTTTCCAATCAATGACAGAGATATGGCCCCTGATACATATTGTGTTTGAGAAACACGAGCTTGTGCAAAGAGCCAGACAATCCATTGACAAGATAAAGGGAGAATTGGGAGAAAAACCTATCGAGGCCTCAAAGATCATTAGGTTCTTGAATTCCAAGACTAAAGAAGAGGTGGAAGCACTGGAAATAGATGATAGAACATAAACAATTATTGAGGTAAAAAATGTTTTGAACAAGAAGGGAATAATTCTACAACTTGAAGAGAAAGCTCAGTCAATGGATATTGGAGTGCAGAGGTTTTTCAGCAAGGTTGACTCACTGCATAAGAAAGGTCTTCCACGTTTTCTAGTGATCAATGACAAATTGATTACTCCACCAAACTACAAACAAAAAATATTAGCAGTAGAAAAATATGGCTCTAAGTTTGTAGGCATACAAAGAAGCATAATTGGTAAGGCTTTCTTGGAAACTCTACAGTTGGACCTAAGCATCCAACATGAGATAAAGTACATCTTCATCACCAAGCCAACCTTTGCTAAGTACATAGAGATGGATGGAACTTACAGAATATTACTCAAGGTCTCCATCCCTAGTCAAAAGAGTTGGGAAGACCTTTGTGCCTTGATCTAATAAAGATGATGTGGACATCTGAGTCAGCATGAGGAAGACATTCAAATTCAAGTGGATGAATCACCAACTACTTTCCCATAAATCAACATTCAAGATTTGGACAGATCACCAATAGTCCTATTATTTTGTAATATGTAATATAGTTAGTTAGATTTTTCCTCCACTGAATCCTAGTCATTAATGACAGGATCGGATGTAATTTTTGTATAAATACTTCTCACTTAGAAGTATTGAGGGTTGATTCATGTGCCCAGGAAGCTATCATTGTAATATTTTTGAAGAGATCGACCAATAATAAAAAGACAGATTCACAGGATTCTTGCGTTGGATGTTGGTGATGTTATCTTGCCTTGTTAATGTTTATCTTACTCTGTAATTCATTTTGTTTTCTATATCTAATCATTTAAAGGAATTTAATGAACATAATTTGTCCCAGACACTCTGCTTCGAGTCTTTAGTGATCTACATGTTATTCTTCTGATATTAATCAAAGAAATTTTTAACTACTTATTTGCTTGATTGAATATCTCACCTATTCTATCTCTCCACCACATTTAACTCTAAAATATCCAACATTCTCACTATCTCGCCCTGTGAAGAACTCTTATAAAAGTTGTACCATATATTAAGATTTAACACAGACCCCATAGCCCAATGGATGTTTAAAGCAATACTTTAGCCAAACGCTATAAACAAAACAAACAAACCCATATTATTTTAACTAGCCTAATATCTAAAACTCAAACATATCTAAATCCTACAAAGAGATCCCTCTCTGAAACTGGCAGGGCTAGATCCAAGTTTCAAAGTGGTTTGGTAAGTTACCTCTGTCAAATTTATTCTTCCCCTGACAACCTCTGGGAATTTACAAACTGCTAACATAGTGGCAACCATACTGGGGACTGAACAAACTTTCCATCCTACAATTTCTTTTCCCTAGATAAAGAAAACTTTATTTCTGAACAAATCATAAAATCTAACTTACAAAGAGATAAATGTTCAGAGGTTGTTGAAGCTTATATGTATTAGTTTAGATTTCTTAAAATTTAAATTTCTCGCTCCTAAAAGAATCCACACTAGATCTCACCCTGATCTAGAACCTACAACAACTGTAGACAATCCAGAAAAGTTACTCAGAAAAAGAAACATTGTAGAAGGTTATGGGAGTAACATTCCTCTTCATAGGGCCACTTCTCTTCTAGAGAAGCTTGTCTCAATCCAGGACCTTGAGTTTGACCTACCTTTTGAGCAGAGCCTTTTCAGAACCAAATCTGACAGCTTTGTGAGTGAAACAGTCCTAGATCAAACCATCCTCCAACCCAGAACCCTTGAAAGACTTTCTCCTAGAACAAATTTTGATCAACAATTTCTTCAAGAGTTTAAAAAGTTAGAAGATATAGTATTGAATCTTGATCAAGCTTTGTATAAATCCCACTTTCAACAGTCGGTTGAAATTTCTTCCCTGACAATTACTACAGCTTTTGTCAAACCTCAAGTAGTTCACTCTACACCTCCCATCCCTACATCTTCTACATCTTTTGTCACTTCTCCTCCAATCACACAAGTTGTTATTCAACCTCCTCCACCAATTATGGCAGAAAGATATGCTCCCTTGGTGTTAGATTCTCCCTTACATGATATGCCCCATGACTATCAAACCAGACTTCCTCAGTTTGATAGTATTGTACCTCTTAATGCACAACAACATGTGGATAAAATGAATGATTACTTTGATTTGCAGGAAGTCAATGAGGCAGATGTCTAGATGAGAATTTTTGCACAGAGTTTAACGGGAGATGTCAAAAAATGGTTCAAAGCATTATGGGTTGCAAGCATTGATGATATTGTTTCTTTTCACATAAATTTTCTCAATAGATGGGAGGTAAAGAACAACCTCTCCAAATTTTATCAGAATATGAAAATATCAAAAGGAATCAAGGTGAAACAGTACAAGATTATTGCATTCGTTTCAATAATGTCTATAGTGCAATTCATGCTGATATCAAGCCTCCTCAAGGCTTGGCCTTAATCAAGTTCCTTGATGTATTTGATACTGATATGTCATACCAACTGAGAGAAAGGAATTCTGCCACCCTGGAAAATATGCAGAAAAGCACAGTGAGTGTTGAAGCAAACTTGTTAGCCAGAAGAGCTAGGCAAAGAATAGAAAGAAGGGTTACAATTAAAGAAGAACATTCCACTTCTTCTTTAGACACCAAAATTTATTCTTTGATGAGGACCATGGAGAGAATGATGGACAGATTGCAAATAAATGACAGAAATCCTCGTAGAGAAAATCATCCTGCTCCCCAGATTTGGAATCCAAATTTTAAAAGGAACCCTGCCCAAATCAGACAGAGAGAGCCCAGAGACCAAAGGGAACAAAGAGAGCCTAATCAGCAAATTAGACCACCTCTTCAGGAAAATTATGTTGATGAGGGGGAAGAGGTAATTAAGGAGTTGGATGATATTCACATAAACCTTATGGGGGTTAATGATAACGATTCCATTTTTCTCACTCATGAAGAACATGAACTATTTCTCCTTTCACAGACAGAGGTAAATGAGGAAGAGGAAGAATCAAAATAGCAGGCCTTCTAAAATTCTATAATGGAAGTCCATAGACAGTACAACTTGAGAAGCAAGAATACTAATGACAATCCAACAAATAAGGTTGTTCAAACTAAGAAAGTTGTTGAAGCCAAGAAAACCTTAGATACCAATCCTAAGAAGGTTCCTGAAAAGAATAACTCTGAGAATCCTGCAAAAAGAACTCTTGAATCTTCACCAAGAAAAGTTCAAACCAAGGTTGCATCCACAAGTCAGCCCAGCATTACTGCACAGAAGACTGTGACTGACAAATCAGACTTGCAGAGCCAAAGAAGAACTTCGAATACTTTCATCTTGGAAAGTGAACTGGCCAAACTGAAGATTCATATTCCTCTGATAGAACTAATGAACAAAGATGCTTACAGATCACAGGTGATCAAAGCATTAATCATTGAACCGAGAGTAGGCACAAAAGCATTAAACATTGGATCAAGAGTACGCACAGACACTGTGAATGTTGTTGATGATCAACCTAAGTTGATGTTTGGTCATGAGGTTGAGGGACAAACTGACAATGGATTTGTTCCTCCTTTCTATATTATTTTGAATATCCATGACAAGACATTACATAACACTATGCTGGATTCTGGTGCTTCTCACAATCTTATGCCCAAGGTTGTGATGGAGAAGTTGGGGCTTGATATTACCAGGCCTTACAAAGACTTATACTCCTTTCAGTCTAGCAAGGTTACATGCATAGGTCTGATCAAAGACTTGGGCATCACCATGGCTCAAATCCCAGCTAAAAGTATGGTGATGTATATTGTGGTTGCAGATATTCCCCTGAAATATGGTATGTTATTATCTAGATCATGGGGTGCCAAGTTGAATGGTACTTTGCAGTTAGACATGTCTTATGCTACCATCCCTATATTTGGACAAAAGAGAAGATTGTACAAAGAGACTTTGATGAAGTACATGGTCATCAGTCAAGAAAAGCCTCATAACTATCCCCTGTACTCTGTTCATTCTGACCTAGGCTCCTTCATTTTATATAATGATGGTGATTTGGACAGTCAAATTGCATAGTTGGAAGATAATGCATCTGGCCTAGAAGAGAGTAAAGCAATTACTGAGGAAAGTAAAACTGTGACAACAAAAACTGATGAACCAACATAAAACTTTTGGAGTATGGATTTTGATGGAGTTGTTAGCAAAGAAGGAGCTGGAGCTGGAGTGTGGGTGCATAATCATAAATCAAGGTATTTAGAAACTCACTCTTATAAATTAAATTTTTAGTGCACCAATAACATAGGTGAGTATGAAGCATTGATGCTTGACCTGAAGTTGTTGAAGAAACTTGGTGCCAAAAGGATTATGGTAAGGGGTGACTCTGAACTAATAATCAAACAAATTAAAGGTGAGTATGTTGCTAAACACCCTAGGCTCAGAGATTATAGAAATGTTGTTTTAGATTTTCTACAATGTTTCACTGAAATTGACTTGCAGGTAATTCCCAGAGGCCAAAACATATTTGCATATGGACTGGCTACTTCAGCATCCACGTGTAAAATACCTTTCCATCCAAATCATCAATACACAGTAGAGGTGAAATGCAGACCAACTGTTCCAGATAATATCAAGTACTGGCAAGTATTTGGAAACGATGAACAAATCGAAGATTTCCTGCAGTCTAAAAATGATTTTGAGTGTACAAATATTGATGTAGATAGCGATGATGATAGTGTAAATAAATCAGACTTAGAAAATGATAGTGTAAATAAAGTAGATTCAGATGAAATAAATGAAAAAGATGAAGACTCAAATATTTTTCAATTGAAGAATAATGTTTTACCTAGAGGTTTGGTTCCTTTAGAAGAACTATTTGATTTCAACGATGTAGAAAAAAATCCAAAGATTGAACCTAGTGGTAAAGAGGTCGAGGAATGTAATATAGGAACATAGGAAAAACCCAAAATGATAAAACTATCTAAATATTTACCCCTCAAGAAAAAACACAAATATATTGAACTGTTTAAAAAAATTGTAGATGTCTTTGCTTGGAGCTACAAGGATTTAAAGTCTTATGACACCAGTATCATACAACACAAAATCCTAATAAAAGAAGAACATAAGCCTTTCAGGAAGAAACTTAGGAGAATCAATACAAAGTTACTACCCCTGATAGAAAAAGAGATTAAAAAGATGTATGATGTCAAAATAATAGTCCCCTCAAGATTTTCAAAACAGGTTTCCAATCTGGTTCCTACCAGAAAGAAAACTGGAGAAATCAGGCTCTGCATTGATTTCAGAAACCTCAAAAAGGTTTCCCTCAAAGACAACTATCCTCTGCCTAAAATGGATCACATCTTACAAATGGTAGCTGGAGCTAGTAGGACCTCTTTGCTAGATGGTTTTTCTGGCTATAACCAAGTCCTTGTCCACCCTGAGGAACTTTAATGTATGTGAAAATGCCCTTTGGTTTGATGAATGTTGGTGCCACTTTCCAAAGAGCAATGGACATTTCCTTTGTGGATGAGCTCGGTAGGTTTATAGTCATATATTTGGATGATGTTATTGTCTACTCCAAATCAGGTGAGGCACATTTACAACACCTCAGATGAGTGTTTGAGAAGTGTAGAAAGTTTGGGATTTCATTGAATCCCAAGAAAACTCTTTTTGGTTTAGAAGAAGGAAAATTGCTAGGGCATATAATCTCTAAATATGGAATCAAGATAGACCCCATCAGAATTGTGGCCATCCAAAAGTTGGACCATCCTGGGAACATTAAAGAACTGTAATCCTTCATAGGGAAAACAAATTTTCTGAGAAGATTCATACCCAATTTGGCAGAACTCCTCAGGAACATTACAAATATGCTTAAAAAAGATACCAAAATAAAGTGGAGCACTGAAGCTAAATAGTCTTTTGAGCAGGTAAAACATGCACTTACACAAGCCCCTGTATTAATCAGTCCAGATTACAGTAAGGATTTCTATTTATTCTCTTTTCCATCTAAGCACGCCATTGCAGCAGTACTATTGCAGAAAAACAGTGAAGGGCATGAACATCCCATAGCCTTTTTCAGCAATTCTTTGAGATATGTTTCACTAAAAAGCAATTAAATATTTTAGAGTTTACATTCTCCATTCTCATACTATTGCTTATGTTCCAAATGCAGTGGTGAAGGATATTTTGACTTGGGATAACCCTGATGGTAGGAGAGGGGAGTGGATTGTTGTGATTATGGAATATGATATAGAAATCAAACCAACTAAACTGATCAAGGGTCAAGGTTTGGCCAAATTGATGGCTAAATCCAATTTTCATGCTTTAGATATAAACTTTTTAGTTGCAGTTGATGAACAAGGAGAGCAGGCAACTCCACATGTCAAAGAGGTATTCTCAAATTCTCCATGGTACACAGACCTCATCTTTGTCTTGCATAATTTACAAGCTCCTCTTGGTCTAACTAAGACTAAAGCTAGATTCTTAAAACTAAAAGCATTGAAATATTTCATTCTAGATGGAAATCTTTACTGGAAAGATGTTGGAGGCCTTTTACTTAATTGCTTATTAAAAGATGAAGTTGTAAAGGCATTGTAGGATTTCCATGAAGGAGATCGTGGCGGGCATCTAAGTTGGAATACTACTGCTAATAAGATCCTTAGAGTTGGTTTTTACTGGCCCACCTTGTTTGCAGATGTTCATAAAAAGGTAACCTCCTGTCACCAGTGCCCAGTGTTTGAAGGAAAAAGGAAACTTTTTCCTTTACCCTTGAAATCTACTTATGTGGAAGCTCCTTTCCAGTAGTGGGGTTTGGACTTTATTGGCGAGATTCACCCACCCTCTTCAGGCCAACATAAGTGGATCCTCACAGCTACAGACTACTTCACAAAGTGGATTGAAGTCGTACCCTGCAGGAAAGCCATTGACTATGTTATTATTAAATTCTTGGAAACTAATATTCTCTCTCATTTTGGATGCCCTGGGAAGATCATAGTTGATAATGCAATAGCTTTCAAATCAAGAAAGATAATAGATTTTTGCAGCAAGTGCCATATTACTTTGGGACACTCCATAGCCTATTACCCTCAGGGAAATGGGTTAGCTGAGTCCTCAAATAAAATTTTGGTGAATATCATAAAGAAGATGTTGCAGGAAAATAAGAAATCTTGGCATAAAAAGTTGGGTCATGCACTCTGGGCTAACAGACTGACCACAAAAAGATCAATAGGTATGTCCCCATATCAATTGGTATATGGAATTGATGTTGTTTTCCCCACCTCTTTGGACGTTCATGTTATGAAGCTGCTGCAAGAGGTACATGCAAAGCCTAATGATATTCAAAGGAGAATCAATCGGATGGTCCAACTCCAACAGTCTAGAAAGGAGGTGTATATCCAGACACAAGTAATTCAAGAGAGCATCAAGAATATTTATGACAAAATAACTAAGGAGGATGATTTTGAATTGGGTGATTTGGTACTGAAGTGGGATTCCAGATATGAAGAGAAGGGAAAGCATGGAAAGTTCGACAGTTTGTGGAAAGGCCCTTACATCATTCAGGCATATAGAGGAAATAATGCATTCTTACTCAAGGACAGTGATGGAGCAGACCTGCCAGGAGGACTTGTGAATGGCAGGATGCTCAAGCATTATGTTCCACCAGAATGAAGATCTTAGTCATTCACCTCATTGTACAAACCACTTTAATTTTACCTTTGTGTCATGTGTGAGGTGATTTTTATCAGATGGTTGAAGCCCGAAGAGAAGGCCCTAAGCCACTGATCTGGATCATCAAATTTTCAATCAAAATAAAGCAAATCAGGATGCAGACAAAGCACTGAGGAAGGAGATTCAAAGCAACATGTAGCTGGATTCTTGACACCTCACAAGGAAAGCACCATCCCCAAGTGGAGCCACTATTATAACCCTATGTTTCATAGGATCACCTGGTGATTATTATCCCTTCTTCTGGTCACACAATGTTGTAAATAATATTTTTATTCTAGAAATGATTTACAAAAGAAAAATAAAGAAAAGAAAAAGAAAGAAAGAAAATACAAAAAATCAAAAGAGGGTATAAAAAATAGAAAAGAAAAGGATAAAAAATCCATGGAATAATTTGGCTTGATACATACTGTATAACCATGATCAAGCTCTTTCAATTTATGCAGATAGGATAGTGAATAAACTTGGCTAAACAGTCCAATCTTAGCCAAGTTAGATAGGTTAGTTAATAAGTTTGATCAAATAGTTTAAGAATGGTCAAATGTCTTAGGTTAGAGTAATTTTTTAACCCAGCAGTTTAATCTGGGTTAAAGTGCTAGGTAATTAAATTAGGATATAGGTTAGAATGTCTTATTTCAATAAAATTGGTGAAAGGTTGATTAAATGCCTTTGATTTGAGCTAAAATGGTGTATTTATGACGCCTTGGTGATAAAATGAAGAAAGGGTAAGCGGCAAAAACCCATAAAATGCTTATATCCTAAGTTTTGTGGCGACGTGAAAGTTTGGCGCTTTGTGCTAAAGGGCGCACTAATCTCAATGGCTGACCACAGCACACCCAGATCTACGGTCAGCAAGGAATATCGGACCCCTACACCCCCCCCCGACATTTCTACCTTTAACGGTNAAGTTGGTGGTTTTTCAGAGCGGGCCACTCATAACATGTCAGCTTCTTGTCAACTCAGACCACCCTCACTCCATACCGCTTGCTGCCTACCCCCCCCCCACTCTAAGTAAACTGCCAGACCTCTTATTCATATGACCTCCGCACTTTGTCACACTCCACTACCCCGCACTCTGACATCATACTCCAATACCCCGCACTCTGACATCATACTCCACTACCCCGCCTACACGTCATACTCCACTACTCTGCCGACACATCACCCTCAACTCACCTGTCTTCCATCACATCCCATCCACCCATTGGCCATTCAATGCCCTCCACATCACACCTGAAAGTTTTGTTGGCCAATCAATGCGGTCGGCCATTACCGTTACCCATCTGACTCACCATCCGCTCCATAACGGACACCTCGTTCAGCCTTTTAACTATGTTCTTTCGCCAGTGTACATTGTTCATCAATCTAGACTCAGTCGATGCCATCATTTCTCATTCTCCAGACAACCATCGTTGAGTTTACAGTCAACAACCCGCCATTAAATCCTAGTAAACACAGATTACACCTTTTATGTTTGCAAGTATCTGTTTGATGATGGCACCCAAATCCAAATCTTTTGAGATTGTAGAAAATCCTTTCATCCCTCCTCCCGTCGATCTAGATCTTATTCCCCTTGTCGTCAAAGACTATTTAATTGCAAAGCCGAAGTGTGAATTCGATTTCTTCGAATTACACTTCTAGATCAAGGATGTTTTTCTGGATCAGAGCGACGAAATTGGGCTCTGGGAATCTAACCTTCCACTGTATCTTTTTCCCCAGACATATCATTTTCCCGAATTTGCCCTGAAATACCAAGCCCACTACATTCCCATCCAAAAGGCCACTGTCTCTTCATCTAGAGAAACTCTTTTCACCATTACTCCTCAAACGATAGATCAGATTCTGTAGATACCCAGGAATGATTCTGCCTCCCCATTCTCCATTGAAATTTTGACCGAGCTTTACCAGAAACTATCTTTCCTATAGAGATCTCAAATCTTTGAAGTTTTCCTTCCTGAAAATTCCCAATTACCCACGAAGAATCCCCCATACCATTCCTCCATTTTCTCAGTTAAAGGAAACCAGATTATTTATTCCTTGTGTTGTCTACTAGGTTACTATTCAGACAAGTGGGTAGACAAACCCATTCTGGATTTTCTATCCATCTTCTCCACTGAAGAAAAGGCTACTACATAGTTTGATTAAAGTCAGTTTTTAGCTGACAACATCCATGAACAACTCTTCAAGTTTCCAACAAAAGGTATGTTTCGGTATTCTTCAATACTAGTGTACATGTTTCTTTTTTTCTAGGCAGACAAGTTCTCCTTCTCCCAGCAGAAGTTGGACCAAGATGGTAACCCTCAACCTGTGACCTCCTAGACTTCCATAGTGAGGAAGAACGCATCTGAGTTCAATTTTAAACAGTTAATTGATCAATTCTACCATCCAGTCGTATGCATGCTCAGTGGAAGAATAGAGCCAGGGATCAATGAGGAATTTCAAAGAATTTTACACTTGTCGGACCTAGCTAAAACAAGGGACTGGTACCTCTACCAGGACCATACATAAATCAGAATCTATGGCTATGAATTACCCCCTTACAAGGTACCAAAGTATTTTTCTATCAGGATATTCGCTCTGGAATATATCATACAGATGGTAAATTCAGATGATATTCACTTTGTAGCTTTCAAGAAGAAACAACAGCTCAAGATCAAAGGTCAGATAGGTTCTTTCATCTACAACAACATAGTTGTAGGGGAAGAAGCAAACAATATGTTAAAGGAAATGAATTTTAGTCAAATTTTCCCCTGACACTATGACCCTTGTGGCATCATTGCAGAAACCAAGTTAAAGAACAAGATTTCTCCCTATGCTCATGTGCCTAAACTTGAGATTGAGAAATTTGTGAACCAGACAGAGTGGGAAGAAAACACTTTGACAGACACTGAACAACAGTCTTCACCAACCAACATTTCACATATTAGTACCCCACATGTGCAAGCAGAGAAGAGGGATAGAAGGGAAGTCTCCCCTCCAGTCACAAAAGTCTCAGCAGAAGACTTACAAGTCTACAGAAAAAAGACCAAAACCAGCCATACACCTGACAGGTCCATAGGAGAAGAAACTCAGTCCACCATGGTAATGGAGGGGCCACACTTATCACCTTTCTTTGGTAGCCAGAAAACCATGTCCTCTTCCTCATCTGAGAAGCGAAATGATACCACATTGACTACTAAGTCTTTAGAAGAGCCTGTAGGACTTAATATTTTTGAGAAATATAATTTGATCAAGAAGAAGAATGAGATGTTGACCAACAACACCTATGCACAGTTTTGGAAACAAACATCTACAACACAACATAGGTTGTTATCTTCCTTCAATACAGAGAAAGAAAGGATGCATATGGCATTTCTACAGGCATAGGTGCCTCATCCCAAGGCAGTTTCTGATTACAAAAGGTCAACATTTGAATTTGATGTCAAAGAGGTGAATCCATCCGATCATATGGATATGCATAGACAGACCGGAGAGATGATTTTCTCCACCCTGGAAAATACCTCCATGACTGCTGCAAAGTTGCAAGTCTCCTTGAACAATGTTCAGTCGCAGCTTAAGATGGAAAATATATCTTCCTTGGCCAAGGATAACAAGATCAAGTCCCTAGAAGAACTGGTATTGAAAATTGGATATGATCCATCCAATGTCAAAGCAACAGAAGAACTCCTCAAGAAGAAAAACACTGACATAGTCTCTCTGAGGAAACAACTAAAAATATCAGCCACTGAACACCATAGGCAAAAGAAATGGAAAAGACTAAAGGCCACAAAGAGGAAATGTTTAAATTAATTACGGAGAAGAATTCCCAAATCAAGGAGATGGATGTTGAGCTAGAGAAGTTGGTCAAAGAAAAGGAACAAAGTGTGCCAATGATTGTTATTCCTCTACAAGCAGTCCCTATCACATGAGTCAGTACAATAACAGCAGCCACAACAAAAGAACTTCCATCAAATATTCCAATGATAGCTCTAGATACATCAGAAAAGTTGGCAAATTCAATGGAGGGCGTGTGTCTGCAAGGACAAGAAATTAAAAGACTGCAGGATGAGATTAATAACCTCCGGAAGTGAAAGCCACGTTTCAGTCTAGTTATGACATAGAGATGCACAAATCACATAGGCTCAAGAAAGAAATGCAGAAGCTGCAGAAGGAGACAGTAATGGCAAAGACACTGTCAGAGGCCAAGGAAAACATTTGGATGGACATTTTCCAATCAATGATAGATATATGGCCCCTGATATAGATTGTGTTTGAGCAGCATGAGCTTGTGCAAAAAGCTAGACAAGCCATTGACATGATAAAGGGAGAATTGGGAGAAAATCCTACCAAGGCCACAGAGATCATTAGGTTCTTGAATTCCAACACTAAAGAAGAGTTGGAAGCACTGGAAATAGAGGATAGAACAAAAAAAATTATTGATTGTAAAAAAGGTTTTGACCAAGAAGGGATTAATTCTACAAATTGAAGAGAAAGCTCAGTCAATGGATATTGGAGTGCAGAGGTTTTTCAGCAAGTTTGACTCACTACACAAGAAAGGTCTTCCAGGTTTGCTAGTGATCATTCACAAACTGATTACTCTACCAGAATACAAACAAAAGATCTTAGTAGTGGCAAAAGATGGCTCTAAGTTTGCAGGCATACAAGGAAGCATAACTGGTAAGGCTTTCTTGGAAACTCTACAGTTGGACCTGAGCATCCAACATGAGGTAAAGTACATCTTCATCACCAATCCAACCTTTGTTAAGTACACAGAGATGGATGAAACTTACAAAAGATTACTCAAGGTCTCCATCCCCAGTCAAAAGAGATGGGAAGACCTTTGTGCCTTGATCAAATAAATATGATGTGGAAATCTGAGTCAGAATGAGGAAGACAGTCAAATTCAAGTGGATGAATCACCAACTACTTTCTCAGAAATCAACATTCAGGATTTGGATAGATCACCAATAGTCCTATTATTTTGTAATATGTAATCTAGTTAGTTAGATTTTTCCTCCACCGAATCCTAGTCATTAATGACAGGATCAGATGTAATTTTTGTATAAATACTTCTCACTTAGAAGTATTGAGGGTTGATTCTTGCACCCAGGAAGCTATCATTATAATCTTTTTCAAGAGATCGACCAGTAATAAAAAGACAGATTCATAGGATTCTTGCGTTTGGATGTTAGTGATGTTATCTTACCTTGTTAATGTTTATCTTACTCTGTAATCGATTTTGTTTTCTATCTCTAATCATTTAAAGGAATTTAATGAACATAATTTGTCCTGGACACTTTGTTTATGGTCTTTAGTGATCTGCATGTTATTCTTCTAATATTAATCAAAGAAATTCCTAACTACTTCTTTGCTTGATTGAATATCTCACCTTTTTTTATCTCTCCACCACATTTAACTTTAAAATATCAAACATTCTTACTATCTCGCCCTGTGATGAACTCTTATAAAAGTTGTACAAGATCTTAATCTTTAACACAGACCCTATAGCCCAATGGATGTTTAAGGGAATACTTCAACCAATCTTTATAAACAAAACAAACAAACCCATATTATTTTAACCAGCCTAATATCTAAAATTCAAACATATCTAATTCCTACAGAGAGGTCCCTCTCTGAAACTGGTAGGGCTAGATCCCAGTTTCGAAGTGGTTTGGTAAGTTACCTCTGTCAAATTTATTCTGCCCCTGACAACCTCTGGGAATTTACAGAGTGCTAACAATAGCAAGAAGTGATGATAAATGCTTCAACAAGACTTCAAGTTTATAGAGATGACTACTACCAATCAATGTATGAAGCAAGTGATAAATATATAGCAGCATTAATTAATTAATGATAGTTGTAATAACATCCAGAAAATGCACTTGAATAGACAATATAAGAAGATATTGTGAAGTACTGAAATGATAACATTTGTCTCATACAATTTCTAGATATATGTCAATCAAAAAATAAACTCTAACATGTTGCCAATGATAACTGTAGCAACAACAAAATAAAGTAATGACAATAGTAGTAAAATCTTCAGAAAAGTATTTAGAAAGGAAATTTGATGCACACTTTAGTCTTGGTTGATTGTACCTTGGCTTATACAATTCCTGGATTGATTTAAGTGGTCAAACAAGTTTGGATAGGCTGCAAAATGATGGTTGTAGCAGTTGTTATCACATAAATTTGTAAAGGGGTGTTTTTCCTAAGAAGTTGGCTCCTTGGTGAAAGAAATGAAGAAAAGGGGCAAAAAACCTAGAAAATCACGTTATCCTAAGTTTTTGAGCCTGGGCGTGATTGTGCTAATCGGCACGTAGATCTGGGTGGCTGAGATCTGTGCACCCAGATCTATGGTGTGTGGTCTATACCGGACC